>LOJH01015465.1:24233-37475 GCA_001685095.1 Ellobius talpinus | reverse complement strand
TCTGAACTTTCTTTTTAAGATAGTGTTTTTTTCATTTTCCTTTTTCTTTTCTTTCTTTTTTTTTTGTTTTTGTTTTTCGAGACAGGGTTTCATTGTAACTTTGGAGCCTGTCCTGAACTAGCTCTTGTAGACCAGGCCGACCTTAAACTCACAGAGATCTGCCTGTCTCTGCCTCTTGAGTGCTGGGATTAAAGCATGTGCCACCACTGCCCGGCTTTTTTCTTAACTTTCTAAGAATGTCTTAGGAGGCAAAGAAACATTGACCCAAAGCTTAGCATTTCTTTCAGTTTTGTTTCACTTTATGGTCCCTTAAATTCAAATGGAAATTTAATATATATGCAATATAGTTGATCCCATCCTAAGAGAGAATTTCTTTCTCTATAGGTTTATAGGGATATTTTTAAATCCCCGGTGGTAGAATTGTGGTTCCCCCCTTTCTATCTTTTGCCTTGGTTTTGATGATCGAGTGTCCTTGGACTTCTAGTATCCTTGGGACTCAGATCTGAGGTTGCAAGCTGGAGGCAAATCAAGACCTTCACTTCCTCTTTTGTCCTTTTGAGTATTTTCCTCCTGTGCTGGCAGAATCTTTTAATTTTTGGGGGGTGGTCCCCCAGTTCATAGTTATTGAGAAGGAATGAAAGGCTCGCTGAGTTGCCACCTGCCCCAAACAAGATGTCATTTTCACAGTTCACAGACCTTGGGGCTCCAGGAATGTCATCTTTCCTGGTGTGGGAGTGTTGGCTATTGAACTGGAAGCTGGGTGCCCTGGGTCTGACACAGACTGTGAACTGTGCTCAGAAGTGACAGCTGCTTTGGCTTTGACTCCCTATTGATTCCTCGTAGGATGTGACCCCGGAGAACTTCCTCGCCGTGCTGAGAGGTGATGCAGAGGCTGTGAGGGGCAAAGGGTCTGGAAAAGTCCTGAAGAGGTACCGTCTGTTTTGTGGGTTCCACACTCTCTGAGCCACAGCCATACACAGAGGACCTGCAGGGGCACAGCTCTTTGCTCCTGTCACTTTTGAGAAGTTAGAGGACAGCTCTGTCCTGACCCAGGCCACACAGTCTGATGCGTGGTTGATGTGTTTCTGTGCCACATACCCCTGTGATCCAGGATCTCTCATGTTTGTGTTCCAAGCCTAGCCCGCCTGCCCGCACACACTCCTCCCCAGCGACTGCCTGCCTCCCTAGCCCACCTTCCCATTATTTATTTCTTGATACAGGGTGCCACTTAATTTTTCCAGGCTGCTCTTGAACCTGTAGTCCAACTCAGCCTCCAGAGTTAGCATGTGCTTGCATTTGTGCATATGTGTGTATTTTCCCCTTTCTGCCTTTTGGAGACAGGGTCTTGCTATGTAGTCCTGGCTGACTTAGAACTCTCTGTATAGATAGACCAGGCTGGCATCAAACTCAGAGATCAGTCTGCCTCCAGCCTCCCAAGTGCTCGTATTAAAGCCATGTGCTACCAGGCCCTGCTCAAACCTCTTAACTTTTTGATGAAGGCAGCTTTTCAGGGACATGGACACCGAAACAGGCAGGGGAAGCTGTGGGGTCTCTGGCTCATGCTCTTCCGTCCTTTCTTGGCAGCGGTCCCCGGGATCATGTGTTCGTTTACTTCACTGACCATGGAGCAACTGGAATCCTGGTGTTCCCTAGTGATGATGTGAGTTCTGCTTACCATTTTTGGTAAACCATCGTGGGTTTTTGTTGTTGCCATTGTTATTGGGTACTGGGGATTGTATGCAGGGCCTTGTGTGTGTTAGCCAAGTGCTATACCGCTGAGCTATACCCTTCACAATTTCTCTTAACATTAAACATTGATTTTTACATTTATCTATTTTATGTGCCACGTCACATGTGGAAGTCTAAGGATAGTTTTCAGGGGTCAATTCTTGTCTTCCATCCTGCAGGTCCTGGGGATCAAACTCAGTTCATCATCAGGCTTGGCAGCCAGCTCTTTTCCTGGCTGAGCCATCTCACTGCCCCCTTCTTAACTCTTTAAAGATACATGAAAAGGATAGTTTTATTTGCCTTTAAGATTTAAAGGAAAGTAGAAAACAAGGCCTGTGTGTTGAGATTGAACCTACGATGCATTTTCTGATGTTCCACCAGGGTTGGTATCGGTGCTGTGGTAGGGAGTGAGGAGCAAGTGTTGCATCTGGAAGGCTGTATTTTCTAGCCTCTTCTCTCCCTGCCACAGTGTCAGTCAGGACTGAGCACATCACAGACACAGTCTAAGAAAGCCTCCAAATGCTGAGGACGAAGCTGTGCACAGAGAAGCGTCCTCTCTTGTCTGTCACTGTGTAAATGGAAGGCCTGAGATGGCTTCTAGGTTTTACTGCTCACCCTGGTTTCTTTTCCTGATTGGGAAGAGGACTTTATAAGGTGTTGGTGGCTTCTCTAGGGTGGTAGTCCAAATGTCCAACTTTTTACCTTGCAGCTTCATGTCAAGGACCTGAACAAGACTATTCGCTACATGTATGAACACAAGATGTACCAGAAGGTAACTTCAGTTCCCCAGTGCTTTGGGGAGGGAGGAGCCCAAGGAAGGTACAGGAGCGAAGCCCACACTGGCACAGCTGCTCTTGGGCAGTTCGCTGGGCTTTCTGGGTTTCATCTGGTCAGCTTTGACCAGTGGTGCCCCAGCGTTCACTATACCTCTTATAGAGCTTGTTATAACACAGTATAGGCCTCACCCCAGCTTGGTGTTGGCAGGGGCTGTGAATTACTTGCTGTAGGTCCGGAGAGCACAGGCGAGGGCTGTTCCCGAGACTGCCCCAGTGTGGGACAGCTGGGGAAGAACACCTACTACCTTACTCTCTGTCTGCTTTGGCCCTTTCTGCTCTGCACCCTCTGTAGAAGCTGTAGAGGGTGGGGTTGACATGATGTTAACACAGAAAGATGGCCGACATACGGTCTGGCTCTCTGGAGCTGCTCACGCTCAGATACCAGAACCAGTGTCTTCAGCATCGGGTAGCTCCAGTCCTCCCTGTGTTCTGCTGACTCAGTCACGATTCCATTAATGAAGAAATGTGATTGTCAGATGGCTTCTGTAGCCTTTGGCAACTGCTTCTGTACAGTGACAGTGTACAGAGCAATCCCAGAGCAAAGGACAGTGGGCAGGGATGGGAAGAGTGACAGCCAGTGACCGGCACTACCTGCTGGGAGCTCACCTGCCCTGGATCCTTGCAGATGGTGTTCTACATTGAAGCATGTGAGTCTGGATCCATGATGAACCACCTGCCTGATGACATCAATGGTAGGTGGCTGTCCTTTACTACTGCCCGCTGGAGACCAAGTGTTTCCCCTGTGCAGGGACACTGATGGTAGCCTGATACGCCAATGGAGGACATGCTTGTGGCCAGATCTGGCTTCTTTTGCTCTATAAGTGTTCATAGAGAATAAAGTTTCTGTGGGGGACTGGAGACCTGGCTTAGTGGTCAGGAGCACGGGCTGCTCTTGTAGAAGACCTGGGTTTGGGTCCACGGAGGTGCATAACCACCTATAACTCCACTTTCAGGGGAACCAATGCCCTCTTCTGGCCTCCTAGTGTTCAAGGTACATGAACAGGCAAACACTCATACTTACAAAATAAAAATAAAGAAATTCTAAAAACAACAACAATCCCCCCAAATAATGGTATCAAGAAGAGTCTCTATGCAAGCTTCCCAATGCTGCCCAAACTGGACCAGCTCTGTTCCGTTGCTATGTGCTGGTCACCCAGTCTGTCTGATCTCAGGCAGGTAGGTGACTTGGTCCTTGAACGTGGGGACAGTGACTGCTTGCGTGTTAAGAGTGACATCTTAAATGCAGACGCTTTAAAGGTGCTGCCCAGCTGAGTGCTTTGTCTGAGATGGAGTCCCTATAGTCCAGGCTGATCTCAGACTTGCTATGTAACTGAGGATGACTTTGAACTCCTGATTTTCCTTCTACCTCCCAAGTGCTGGGATTACAGGCGTGCACTACCATGCTTGGCTTTTTTGTTTTATTCAGTTTAACTGTTTTGCAGACTTCATCCCTGCTCAGCAAGCACTCTGATGCACCTCCGACCCCCGTTTCAGTGTTTTCTAAATAATTGTCAATCCTCCCTAAACCAAACTTGACCCATGTTCTTTGCGTTTCCCAGTTTGTTAAGACCTGTCAGCGGTCTTAACAACTCCCCAAAGTTGTGTTCTGAACACACAAGTACACAATATTTTGCTCATAGCTGCAATAAGAGTTCCTTCTTGGCTATCTTTCCTCCATGTTTGAGAGAAGTTATTGTTCAGAATGGACAGAGCCATGCTCTCCCTGTGTTGAGTATAGCTTTGATGTTGCCAGAGGAAAGGAGGGACCCCAGTTTCAAGGGTGGCCCGAGGCCATAGTAAAACATGTCTCACATATATATACCTTTACTCTTCCGTAGTCTATGCAACTACCGCCGCCAACCCCAAGGAGTCGTCTTATGCCTGCTACTATGACGAGAAGAGAAACACGTACCTGGGGGACTGGTACAGTGTCAACTGGATGGAAGACTCAGACATGGTAAGGCCCTTCGTCAGGGGCAGCCCGCCATGGAGTAGCCTTCAGGCTGCAGTCCTCCAAGGACTTTCTGTGTTTGTCTTCCTGCAGGAGGATCTGACCAAGGAGACGCTCCACAAGCAGTACCACCTGGTGAAGTCGCACACCAACACCAGCCACGTCATGCAGTATGGGAACAAAGTGAGTGGGGCCTCACTTCCTCGCTCCCTAATCCTGGTGCCTCAAGCACATTCATTCAGAACTTTGTCTCTTGATAAAGAGAAACGGGATTCAGGTGTGGAATGATCTCAGCATGGCTCTGCCTCACGGAGCCTCTGTCCTGGGGTCTCAGGCTCAGGAACCAGACGTGCCAGGTTCACACTTGTTAAGCTCTGGACTGTGTCCTTCCTCATTTGTCAGAGCCCTTGCTTTCAGGGTAGGCAGGTACACCAGACAAGGTTGTGTGGGGGAAGCACTGAGCGAGGGCCTGTCACGTGGCAAGAGACGATGGAGACTGAGAGCATGCATTCTGTTTCATGACTGTCCCGCTGAACCCCGCATTTTGCATGTCAAGCTGCCAGTCATTAGTTCTCATTGGCTGGAAGTTGGAGACTGTTCACACATACCCCACCACTAACTCTGTCCAGCCAGGACCAACATGGTCAGATGGTAGTACTCAGGGACCTGCTCTCTGGCTGCATGCAGAAGGCTTGAGCCTTGGCCGGGAAGGCTTTGGATGTGTAGCTTGGCTGAAAATTAAAAAAAAAAAACTTAAAATGGAGCTTCCAGTGTGCCATTCTCCAGGCCTAAGAGCTTGCCAGCTGAGATCTGTTCTCGGGTGCAAGCTCTGGCATTCCAGAAGAAAATTCATAGCAGAAAGCCCAGCTTTCCTCACCACATCCTGCAGAGTGTGGCCTGAGAGGCTGTGAGCCTGTCAGCACTGGGATAGCCATAACACAAGTGTGGCCAGGTTGCTTTGACCTGGCTTGGCACTTGGATGGGTGTGGGAGAGAGCAGGACAGTGTGAACGCCAGACAGGTGACTCAGGTGCCATGCCCTGCTGTGTGGCTTTGCCTTCAGCTTCCCATTCTCAGTACAGGTGTTCAGCTTGGTCCATTTCTTGTCTGTCTGTCTGTCTCTCTGTGAATGCTGGATCTTTTGGAACTTTCTGTTTTTCTGTTTGTATTTTGGTTTCCGTTTTAGATTAAGTTTTGCATTAACGTTGCTTGCTTTGAGAACGAGAAAACTTAAGCTATTTACTCCCCTGGGGTTAGGTCTGACAAACATAGACTAGTACTCGTATGCATTTTGTTAGCGTCTGAGGCCCAGTGTCAGCCTGGCCCATGGCCCTAGCTCTGCCATTCTCATGGGACCCAGACTTCAGCTTCAGCCTGGACAGATGCTGGAACCTCCTTGCTGCTGGCCCCTGGGGGCAGGCAGGGGAGCAGGGATGATGAGCAAGCACATCCAGGATTCCCAAAGTTTAAACAAACTTTAAAACTGTGGATCTGCTGCTGGCTTTGCATATGAAGGAGCTCTTGCTGCAAAGCACACTGGGCATTTTCAAAGTTCTTCAGTGGTGGATTTCAGCCGTACATGTGTGCTACCCTGCTCATCCATCTCTGCCTGAGTTGACCATGTGTTTTCAGTTGACTGGGACCCTTCAGAGTCAAAGCTAGGAGGGCACTCTGACCCTCTCACAGAGGGGCCTAGCCTGCTTGTCACAGCTGCTTAGCTGACCAAACAGTTTGTGTTTGTGTTCTCCCCTTCCTCCAGTCTATCTCTAGCATGAAAGTGATGCAGTTTCAGGGTATGAAGCACAGAGCCAGTTCCCCCATCTCTCTGCCTCCAGTCACACGCCTTGACCTCACCCCCAGCCCAGAGGTGCCCCTGGCCATCCTGAAGAGAAAGCTGCTACGCACCAATGACCTGAAGCAATCCCAGAATCTCGTCGGGCAGATCCAGCAGCTTCTAGATGTAAGTAGTGGCCAAAGGGACTCTTCTGAGAGGCCGGGCCAGTTTAGACTGAAGGTGTGTGGGTGTGTGTGTGTGTGTGTGTGTGTGTGTGTGTGTGCGCGTGTGGCCCCTGGTATACACACAATAAGCACCCAGAACTCGGGGTGCTTCCTTCCCCATAGAGAAAGGAGTATGGCCTCTTTGCTCTTGGAAAGCAGAGCAAACAGCAGAGCAGTAAGCTGTCTTCATTTTTTATGATGACTTTGGCCTCTTGAGTGCCAGGAAGGAAAGGATTGGAGGTCTAGCTTCTCAGAATCCTTCTAAGATGCTCTGGCCTTTGGATGATCCCTTCTAGTCGTTTCTGTCGTACTGTTTCTTGACTTAGTCTTTTTGTTTTTAATCCAGTCCATAAAATCAGGTTGTCTCATGGTCACTTCCTGAAACTGTTGTCTGTCCTTCACAACTGTTGCTATGTTCAGAAGTTGATGGGATTGGCAGGAGGATCTTTTCCATCATAGCTGTCATTTGTTTCTGTCTGTTCCAATGAGAACTCACTCTGTGTTAAAACTTGTCCCCAGTCAACATGGCACTCTGATGGACACGTGGAAAGAGTTAAAAAAAATCCGTGTTTGTTTTATTTTTTTCAAGTAGAGTCTCATGTGTCCCAGGCTGTCCATCTCCAGCTTGCTACGTAGCAGAGGATGGCTTCCAACTTCTGATTCTCCTCCCACCTGAGTGTGGAGTCCCATCATCCCCAGTGTATGTGGTTCTTAGGATTAGGAACTGAACCCAGGGTTTCATGCATATGGGCAAGCGCTCTACCAGCTGAGCCTCATCCTCAGTCCCCATATATATTTTAAATACTTAGCTTTAATTATTTTTGTTTTTGGAAACCTGCCCCCCCTGAAAATAACAACTTGAGTGGCCAGGAAGGGTTATTTATTTTATTTTTTTGAGACAGGGTTTCTCTTTGTAACAGTCCTGGCTCTCCAGGAACTTGCTTTGTAGACCCGGCTGGCCTTGAACTCACAGAGATCCACCTGCCTCTGCCTCCCAAAGTGCTGGGATTAAAGGCTTGCGCCACCACTGCCCGGCCAGGATGTGTTTTTGTGGTGTCGAACACAGTGGAAATAACTGCCCTTCTACTTTCTAATCTTTGGCTTCTTAATACCTTTTATTTATTGATCCTAGGGAGATTTTGTCTATGGTACTTGTTATGTCTATTGTTACTACTTCAAGAATTAAATGGTTCAGGCAACGTGTCCCATGTCTTAAATACTAGCACTTGGGAGGTGGAGGCAGGGAGGTCAGGAGTACTGAGTTAGTGTTTAGAGGTCACCCTGGGTCACATGAGACCCTGTCGCAAAAGAAACAACAATGTCATGAAAGGACATTTTGTCTTTATCCTCTGGGTAGTCACAGACACTAACCAGAGTTTCCTTGTGTTGGCTTGAGCAATTGTGTACATTGTAGAATTTCTCTGGTGTCTGCTGTAAATCTGAAAACTATTTCTAAGCCTACACACTTACTTAGTGGATTCAACAGTTTCCTGGTAACTATTGCACTGTTATATTTTTATATAAACAAAGAATTAAAAAAACAAGATAAAAACATTTAACTTATTCAGAAATAACCATAAGAAACTCATTTTGTATGCCCTTGTATATTTTCTGAAAAGAACCGCTTTTCAAAAACAAAAGCACTTTTTGTGTGTTTATGTAGCATAGCATTGCATCCCATTTATAGACTTTTCTGTGGCCAGTGTGAGAGCAGACAGCTGGATACTGTGCTGATGTTTACTCTGCGGCTCTGGGGTTTGGGCCGAAGCATAGGAAAGCCGGTACAGGGCTCACAAAGCTCTAGGGACCCTGTATTCAGGACCACACGTGGGCCCAGCACACAGTGGGTGGTGTGATGCATTCAGCCATGAAGGAGAGAGACGTTGATGGAGAAGTCAGGGTCGGGTTCAGCAATGTCTTCTTCACAGCGCTACTCTCCTCTGGGAGAAACATGGGGCCCCTGTGCCTTCTATGCCACCAGCTGTGGTTTCCTGGGCAGGCAAAGCACCACATCAAATGCGGAGGCTAGTAGTGTGCTTAGGAGGTGGGTGTAAGTCGGGCACGGGCTGCCGTCCCTCCAGGCGTCAGGGAATAGTGTTTCCATGGGTGGTAGGAGGTCAAGAAGGCCAGATCTTTGCAGTGTCACAGAAACCACGCACACTTTCCATCTCTCCTGAATGCATTTATCGACCTGCTTCAATCCTTTGTGGGTTGAAGGCTGTGCCAGGAAATTTCCTTGCATGTGCTTCTTACTGAAGGTCTCAGAGAGAGTACATTAAGCCAGAACTGTCTCAAAATGCTGTCTCTTCTTCCTAGGCCAGGCACGTCATTGAGAAGTCCGTGCAGAAGATTGTCTCCCTGCTGGCAGGGTTTGGGGATACTGCGGAGAGACTTCTGTCCGAGAGAGCCTTGCTCACAGCACACGACTGCTACCAGGAGTCTGTGACCCACTTCCGCACACACTGCTTTAACTGGCATTCCCCCACGGTGAGTCCAGCCAGGTCCTCAGGCCACCCTGCTGCTGAGATCAGAAAGCTAAACTCAGGTGCATTGGCTTGTGGGAGGTTCCGTCTGGTCCTTAGGAACCTGGATGCTCAGGTTCATGGTTATATGTCTAGGTCCCAGACAGTCTACCAGAATCACAGGTGACAATTCCCCTTTCTGTTGACTTTGAAGGGTCCTTGCTTATCTTGGTGATGTGGCCCCACCCCTCACCTGATTCTCACATTTGGCTTCTTTCTCCTTGTGACTTCTGACCATTCCCCAAGATTTATTGTTGGAGCACACCCTGGTCCATCGAGAGGGAAGAACAATGCTTCTCCCAATTGTAGAGTGTCAGTCAGCTAGTTGCCCCCTAGAAAGTCCTGGGGTTCCAATGGAATGCTTGGATTCTGCTGGAGAAAGGGGGGCAAACTGTGGCCTGTAGCCATTTTGGCGTTTGTGTGCCATTCTCTCCTCAGCTAGGTTCCCAGAATCAAACGCAAGGTCCCCCGACCATCAGCCTTTTAGCCATTGAGTCTACCCTGAGACTTGACAGCACTTCAGCAGGCCCACCAGCTCCCTGAGATTGTGTGTGGCCCTTATATATGTGCATCTCTCTCGGGAGAGTCTGTCAATACCCGTAGATTGACCTAAACAGACCTAGAACCCCTGGTTGAGGTAACTGGCTTTGTGTTTGAAGGCAGAAGCAGGCGAGCTCATGTGCGCTTCTTTGTTCTCTTGCAGTATGAATATGCCTTGAGGCATTTGTACGTGCTGGCCAACCTCTGTGAAAAGCCTTATCCAATTGACAGGTAAAGAAACACTTAGCACGAGGAAGATGGGCATCATTCTGAATGGCTCTGGATCATACCACTGGCCTAGGAAGACTTGGCCTAAATAGACAGACAGCACTTCCATGGCCCAGTTTTGTTCTGGGGCCCCTTGTCAGTAGAATCAGAGGGTCTGGGTTCCCAGTGGTAATGACCAGGGACTTTGTCCTAAATGACTCCTGCCCAGGATAGATTTATGTCTTGCTTTCTTCAGGGTTGGCCTAACTCACCAAATTCATCTTCCTGTCTCTTCCAGGATAAAGATGGCCATGGACAAGGTGTGCCTTGGTCACTACTGAGCGGCTACCTTCCCAGGGCTTTGTGAAGAGTGAACACAACCCATTGGAATGTGTACCCACCTGAGACCGAAGGGGTGGAGCCAGAGGCCCTAAGCCTAGCTCCTGGAATGCTGTCAGCCCCTCCCAGGGCTTTCTTTCTGAAGATACTGACCCACTAAGAAGCTAGTTCAGGCGGTAAAGCACTCTGGAGAAAGGAACTTTTGCTTCTTAGGAGGATTTTTTTGTTGTTGTTTTGTCCACTAGCTTTCAAGAGCAAACTCACTGCAGCTTCTCTATACATTGAAGGAGTCTTCTGAGAAATTTGAAGCTGAAACCACTTTCTGTCTTCACAGTGATTTTACTGAGTGGGGTGTGAGCCTCTAAGGAGAATTATTTTTAGAAAATATAATTTTTGATTGCTTTTGTATTTTATTCTGTGATAATGGATGTTTAAAAAAAATAAGTGACGTGAGATGTTTGTTCCTGGCCTCTGGTTTCATGGTCTGTGTTTCACCCTTGTGGTGGGTCCTGTTCCCCTCCCCCACTCTGTTCTCCACTGCTCCACACTCTGTAAACTCTCACACACCCCCAATGCCCTCTTGCTTTTTTCTTGTTCTGGAATGTTCAGTTCTTCCTCCCCTTCAACTTCAGGAGCCTTTTCATCCTTAAGTTTGCTTCTCCCTTGTCGTCTCCCTTACCTGTTATGGTTTGAATGTTCCCAACAGGCTTCAATGCTGGCTGTTTGGTCCCTCACTAGCAGCACTGTTTTGGGAAGTTCTGGAAGCTTCAGGCTGTGGGGCCTAGCTAGAGGAAGGCCGCTGGTGATGTACTGTGGAGGGTGTGCTTGATCCCAAGGTTCTTCCTTTCACCTGGTTTCTTGCCCACTGAAAGGGGTCGAATCCCCTGTCTGCCATATACTGCATTCCCGCCACCATGACGCTCTACCCAAGTAACCGTGCACCAAACCCTGAGACTGTGAAGCAAAGTGTTAGTAAGTCCTCCCTCCCCTAAGTTGTTCACCATGATGAAACAGCCTGACTAACCTGGAAACACCATCACAAGCAGCCATTCTTGGGCCGTCTGCGTAATGCATTTCTAGCGGCATGGTCAGGTGTAAAGCAGGGGGGTGACAGGCCCCTGGAGAAGGTGAACTCCCTAGGACTGAGGTCACCCAAACTGTTTTCTCTGGTGCAGCACACTCAAGGTCTAGAGATGGGTTTGTTAGAGATGTGAAATCGGCGCCACTGTATCCATGCAGGGGATACCATACCGCAGTAAAAAGGAGTGAAGTGTCTATAGGGGACGGAATTAGGCCAGTTGAACGAAGCCAGTTGCTAAAACCATGTATCATAGTGCCGGGCGGTGGTGGCGCATGCCTTTAATCCCAGCACTGGGGAGACAGAGGCAGGTGGATCTCTGTGAGTTCAAGTCCAGCCTGGTCTACAAGAGCTAGTTCTAGGACAGGCCCCAAAGCTACAGAGAAACCCTGTCTTGAAAAACCAAAAACCCAAAAAACTCCCCAAACCATGTTTCATAGCTTTGTTTATGTGAAATGCGCAGAATAGGCAAATCCTCATGGATGGTGCTGGGGTGGAAGAGGGGATGCTTTGGGGTGACTGCTAATGGTATAAGCCTCCCTCAGCCCCCTCTTCCAGGATCTCACTATGTTGCAAGGCAGGCCTAGCATTCAGGAATCCTCCTGTCTCGCACCCCCTCTTCCCAAATAGCCAGGACACAGATGTGCTCCTTCATGCCTGGTTCAGTTTCCTGTCAGAGACGGTGGAAGGGTTAGGAAGAGACTGTTGTGTGGCTCAGCAATGCGAGCACATTGAAGCCTCGGACACCGTGAGTTTGAACTGTGGGTCTGTGGAGGAGTGCGGTTGCTTTTGGAGATTTGTTTGAAAACACAGATGAACCATATAACTGAGAAATAAAAAAAGTATTTACACACACACACACCACCTGCTACCGTCAACAATAAAGAGACATGCAAACAGAGTAAGATAGTGTTGCCTCCTAGGTGCAAAACCAAGTAGCTGTGAGCTCAAACTCAGGAGCTTGGGACAAGGACATGGAGCTTATCTGTCTCTTCACTTGATCTCAAGCCCCTGTGAAGAGTGTTTCTTGCCCCCTCACCCCTTTCACCAAATACAGCACACAAAACATAAAGTCCTGGGCTATGGGGCTGGAGAAATTGCCCATTGGTTAGTAAGAGCACTGGCTGTTTTAGAGGACCCAGGTTCAGTTTCCCAGCACCCACATGGAGGCTCACAATTGCGTGTAACTATAGTTCCAGGGGGACCCAATGTTCTTGTTTGGCCTCCACAGGCACCAGGCACACATATGGTACACAGACATCCAGGCAAAACAGTCATACACGTAAAAAATTTAAAAAAACATTAAAAAACAAAACCCCTTAAACCTATGCTATGGACTACTATGTTAGTGGTAAGGTCAACAGTGGGCTGTTGTATTATTTTGAGGGTGTCAAATGTTATATACTGTGGGGCTGGAGTGATGGCTCAGTAGTTAAGAGCTCAAACTACACTTGCAGAGGACCTGAATTGGGTTCGCAACACCTAAGGCTTAGAACTACCTGTAGCTCCACCTCCAGGGGCTTCTGACACCTCCTTCTGGCCTCCTTCAGCACTACATACACCTGTACACACATGCACATTTTAAAAGTAAAATGTCATAGAGTTCTATGCAGATTTTCAAATGCTAAGGAGGTTAGATTATTTGCTGTAGCCAGGAGAACTAAGTGGCATGTGAGTTAAGTCTCGATAGAGTAAAAGCCAGACATAGCAGTGTGTATCTGTAGTTCTGGTCACTGGGGGAGCTGAGGCAGGAGGATTGCTGAGTCTAGGGGTTCAAAGCTAGTGGGGGCAGCATAGAAAGGCCATGCCTCAAAAACAGAGCTGTAAAAAAGGTCATATATCTGGGGGGGAGGGGGTCAGGGAGGAAGGATGGTGGGGAGAGAGGATGGCAGGGAGGGAGGATGGTGGGGAGAGAGGATGGCAGGGAGGAAGGATGGCAGGGAGGGAGGATGGCAGGGAGGGAGGATGGCAGGGAGGAAGGATGGCAGGGAGGGAGGATGGTGGGGAGAGAGGATGGCGGGGAGGGAGGATGGCAGGGAGGGGA
>LOJH01015465.1:0-14279 GCA_001685095.1 Ellobius talpinus | reverse complement strand
CTCTCTCTCCCTCTCTCTCTCTCTCTCCCCCTCTCCCTCTCCCTCTCCCTCTCTCTCTCTGTCCTGAACTCACTCTGTATACCAGGCTGGTTTTGAACTTGCAGAGATCTGCCTGCCTCTATCTCCTGAGTGCTGGGCCACCACCTTCTGGCTGAGAGTAAACACCTGCTCAGAAAAATAAGCCAAAGAGTGCTCATCTGGGTACCCTGCAGACTGGGATAGGTAATTAGGAAGACACTAGCTCAGTCGCTCTAGCTCTGCATGATTAGACCTCTCCAGAGGCTGCGACAAGCCTCCATGAACGCTGGAGGATAATAATCAACTCAGTCTGTTACTCAGCAGTGTGGTGTGTGTCAAATGAGAAGCTGACATTAAGTACAGTCATCTGGGGGCATAGTCTCTTAGAAAGGGAGCATACAGCACCAGGTAGGCATATTATTTATTGTTTTCCTAGGCCATACATACACTCTCATTCCCAGCTATTCAACCGAGGCTCTGTTACCAAAGTGGCTGCAGACACCATGCAAATATACTGATATAGCCTAAACAGAAGCACACACACAGAATCAGGGGCCAGCCAGAAGGGGGGTAGATTGTGGCCTCCAGAGTGCCGAGCTAGTGGGAAGGATTCAGCAGTATGTCTCTCTCAGCTCACTCCCTGGTTTTGCTGAGTGGGCTCTTCCTGAAAGAAGGTAGCTGATGCAACAGCCCTGGGGCAGTTTGGGGCTCATGACTAAATTGTTTGGACCTTTGCCCTCAGACATCACTGTGGCTCCAAATACCTTTCTTTCTCCTGGAAGTTATCCCTAAAGACCCCCACCACTAGGTCTGATGCCGTTAAACATGGGTTTCTGGGTCCTGTCATGAAATCCTGGGAAAATTAACATCACGTGGGAACAAAGGGTAGCTTTCCTGGAGCATCTGGCCCAAATAACAAACACCTGGACACCTCAGGCCTTCATTTCATCTGCTCTAGGAGCCCATGCTGGCATGAGCTGGTGGGGTTGGTGTTTCTATTAACTTGTTCAAAGCTGCAGGCAGAGACACAGCAGAGCAGGGCATCCCTTGAGTCTCCTGCCTGCCAACTCTCTGGTGTCAGTGTCAGCCTCCGCATGCCAGGGCTTTATCTGGCTCATGGATAAGGACTGTGCTGGTTAAGCTTTAAATGTCAGCTTGCTACATCCAGTGGTTCTCACCCTTCCTAACACTGTGACCCGTTAATACAGTTCCTCATGTGACGCTGACTCCCGCCATGGAATGATTTTTCCTTGCTACTTCATAATGAATTTTGCTACTGTTATGAACAGTAATATAAATAATCTGTGTTTTCTGATGGGTTTAGATGACCCCTGTGAAAGGGTCATTCCACCCTGAGGGGGTTGAGACCCACAGGTTGAGAACCACTGGAAAGAGAGTATAGCTGAGGAATTATCTGGATCTGGACGGCCCCTGGGTATGTCTGTGGAGAAACTGTCTGAAGTGTCAACTAATGTAGGAAGACCCACCTTCAAGGTGGGTGGCACCATTTCATGGGCTGGGCCCTAGAACTGTCTCTGGGAGAGAGATCTAGCCGAGCATGGGATCCTCACGTTGGTTCTCTCTGCTCTTGGCCCTGGATGTAAGGCTTTCAGTTGCTGTCTGCCTTGGCATCACTGCCTTGCAACAATGGACGGTAACTCGACCCGGATCTGTAAGATGAAGTAAACCCCTCCTCCCCTGGTTCAGATCAGCAAACACCTGGCTACCCAGAGCCTCACCCCACTTTCTAGGCCTTCCTGGCCCATGGTGGCATCAGATGGTGGGGTTTGTGTTGCCACTCCAGATGTCAATGCCCGGGACATTTGAAAGCCATATCAGCACGAGGAGTCTCAACAACAAACATGGGTAACTTCAGTCAGTAGAATTCAGTGTCCCCTCCACATGCAGGCAATGTCATAGGCCCCTAGGTCTGCATTAAGAGTCCTCTTCCCACCCAGTTCTCCAGCTACTGTCCCTGCCTGAGCCATCAGTGGATTCTTGGGTCATGTGGCCTTTGTAAGGGGTTAGATGATGAGGGAAGTTGGTTTTCATTATCAAGCTATTGGCTCTACACCTTCTGGCCCTATGAATCCTTGGTCAAAGCCAACTGCAGCTTCTAAAGAGTCAAAGCCAACTTCACTACTAAAGACATGGAGGACAGTCCTTGCACCGTCCAAGCCCTTTCTGTGCCTTCTACATCTATCCATCTATCTATTTGTCCATCTGTCCATCCGTACGACTGCCTATCTTGTACTTTATTTTTATTCCATGTGCACTGGTGTTTTCCCTGCATGTATGTCTGCGTGAGGGTATTGGGTCCCCTAGAACTGGAGTTACAGACTGTTGTGAGCTGGCATTTGGGTGCTGGGAATTGAACCCAGGTCCTCTGGAAGAGAAGCCACTGCTCTTAACCACTGAGCCATCTCTCCAGCCCCCATCTTCTGCATGTATATTGATTAGAATCTTCAATTTGGTACCCTCTTGCCATCCTCTCCTCTCTGAGGGTGCTTTGGTCATTCTTCCCACTCTAGGAATGGACTCCTTTGCCTATCTCTGCTGGTTCAGAGGTACCAATGGCTTCTTTGTCAGTCATACAGCATATGAATCTAAAAGCCTAACAGCTCTTGCCATTTTTCGTAAAGTCTGCAGAAACCTCATAGCTCCCAGGTATGATGGATGCCAAGTTTATCCAAAGCCATTTGTGTCTTTAACTTCCCAGCCTGCCTGACCCAGGACCTTAAAGTTGTGCTCAGTCGCCATCCCCAGAGCTGGCGCTTGCGCAGGATGAGCAGCTGGCACAGTGATTACAGGATAAGTTTGGCACGATGTGGCTCCAGGGTTGCAGTCTGGCCAGGTCTAGACAGGCGTGACAGCAGTTATCTTTCAGGAAAGGATGACGTGACCAGTTACGTCTGGATCCTATAACTCCGAGTGTAGCCCTCTTCGTGCTGTCTCCTGGTCCCACCCACAGCCAAGCTGTCGTATTTCTATTTAAATGGGACCTACAGGCTGGGCATGAGCTTCTCTTCCCTGTGTGGTGACGGCAGGAGAGGCAGGTGGTGGTCTTCTTCCTCAGAGAGGAGGGCCCGAGGCCCAGGGTGGGTAGAGGTCTAGGTGGTCGAAGGCCCTAAGTGGCCCAAAGTCTAGGTATCCTGAAGCCTAGGAGGACAGAGGTCTAGGAAGTCTGAGGTCTAGGGGTCAGAAGTCTGGGGAACAGGAGCAGTGCTTGGGCAGGTGTGGTGGGGTTCTGCTGAACACAGGGTAGAGTTGAGCTCAGAACAGCCTATAGCTGTGGCCGAAGGGCTCCCAGGCCTTCAGCACAGGGATGTTGGTATGTGGATAACACTTTAGTCATAGGGCTACAGCCTGACACCTGACAGCATGAGCTTCTGGGAACAGGGAAGGGAGTGGAGTAGGGTAGGGAATGGAGGGTGGGGGAGCCTAGTCTTGAAACTGACCAGTGTCAAGTCTGAAGAGAATCTGAGTCACTTGAGATGCAGCTAAGAAAGAATCACCCCCATGTAACTGTGATCGTATTAGCTGTCAACTCCATAGAATCTACAATCACCTGCCAGGTGGACGTGTGGGTAAGTCAATTACAGGACCTGCTCACATTAGATGAGGCGAATCATCTTTACTTGGGTGAGACCTGGGCTTTGTAGGCTGCAGAAAGCGAGCTGAGCACTAGCCAGCATTTATTGCTCTCTTTTTTGACTGTGGAATTCAATGTGACCAGCTGCTTCAAGCTCCTACTGTCATGACTTCCCAGCCAAGATGGACTGGACCTTGAACTATAAGTTTATTATTTATTTATATTTTAAATTTTATTTATTTGTTATGTATATAGTGTATACAAGTGTATACAGTGTTCTGCCTGCATATACACCTGCATCAGATTTCATTAAAGATGACTGTGAGTCACCATGTGGTTGCTGGGAATTGAACTCGGGTCCTCTGGAAGAGCAGCCAGTGCTCTTAACCTCTGAGCCCTCTCCCAGCCTGAACTCTAAGTTTAAAAGACCCCATTTTCTCTTCTGCTGCTTGGGTCGGAGAATTTGCTTGAAGCAGTGAGAAAGTAACTGAGTCAGCAACTGTGAGGAAAGTGTGACAAACACTAAACGAGAAACTGCAGCTTAGGTAAAAACAATGCAGAAAGGAAACCTGTATTCTCAGATGCCAGCCTCAGGGCTGCAGAGATGGCTCAGCAGGTAAGAGTGCAGGATGCTCTTGCTGGGAACCCGAGTTTGCTTCTCAGAACCCATATCAGGCAGCTCACAAGTGGCTGTAACTCCAGCTCCAGGAGGCCCATCGTCTCTCTGTTAGAGCATCTATACTCACATGTACATATTCAACACACAGATACACACACATACACATGATTAAGACAATAAAAATAAATAATGGAAAATCAGTATAGACGAAGAAAAGAAAGGCCCTTGGAACGTAACACATTAGAGGAAGTTGAGTAGCGGTTGTTAGATGTTAATTCCTAAGCCTTTTTGAGTTCCCGAGGACCTTTAGAGGTAGGTGACAACCTGTGGCCCAGTTAGAGATGCTGCATCTGCAGAAGCTTACACAGGGACACAAACACAGCTGTCACGAGAGCTCTGCAGCCTGTCTGGCACTCCCAGAGTCTGTAACATAGACTCAGGATAGCATCGACTGGGCAAGGGTCCAGAGAGATAACCTATGTGATTTGAGAGAAACTGTGTATGCTTGGGGAGGAGAAAGCACGTGACAATTGCTGGGATTAAAAACTCACAAGGGTACCTAGGCATCCTTGTTTCAGTGAGCCATTTCTGTTGAAAGATCTTAAGTTTGAAATCAGTTTCAAATGACAGGTTAAAAAAATGTCCTGTGCTGGGAAGATGGCTCCGTCCATAAAGCTACTGCTATACGAGTATGGGGACCCGAGTTCTGACACCCAGCACTTATGGCAAAAGCTGAGCATGGTGCATGCGTGCGTGCGTGCGTGTGCATGTGTGTGTACATGTGCGTGTGTGTATGCACATGTGTGCATGTGTGCGTGCATGAGTACATGTGCATGTGTGTACGTGTGTGTACACGCATGTGTGTATGCATGCGTGTGTGTGTATGTGTGTAACAGGTAGATGGATCCCTGAAGTACACTGGTGGGCCAGTCAAACTGAATTGATGAGCTTCTGATTCAGTGAGATACTGTCTCAAAAAGAAGAAAAAGCAGGAAGTAATTGAAAAAAGGAGACAACTTTACAAATGCACATGTAGGGGACAGACAAACAGCCAGACAGCCAGACAGCCACACACGCACACTCCAAGAAATTACATTTCAGATAAAACCCATGCAGAATACCACGTGTGAAACTGGTGTGGGGCTGTTGGAGGTGGGGCCAGTCTGAGCACAGGTGTCTGTGTCCCACCTTGGAAAGTCCCCAGATGCTTCACAGAAGGTTGGGATCTACAATGTGGTTCTGAGGTAGGAGGATAGAATAGAGAAGGAGGGTTCAGAGGCATCAAGACTGACATGTCAAGAAGTCAATGGCAGAGGAAGGATGGAAACCCTTCTGTCACTTGGGCTAGAAGTAATAAATGGGATGATAAAGGAGAAAAGCCCAGCGATCTTCAAGTGCTGGAGAAGGCTATGGTATGTAAGTGACCTATAAAGGACAGGGATGCTCAGAGCCCAGGGCCTGGAGCCTCTGACCCTTCCTAGCTCTCTGGCCTATTCCCATCCTTGGATTCTTGACAGTACCCTTTTCTTAATCAGCAGTCTCTGTTTCTATTACTAACCACGTGTCCTGGTTGAATTCTTTGTTTCAGCATATAAGAACCCAGAAGTCTCAGTGGGTGTCTCCTGATCTCTGATCCATGCCTATAATACCCAATCTTCTCATTCCCAGGAACATGGTGGACAGACAGTGGCCTCTGCATTCCACCATCAGAACAAGCATACTTGGGACCACACAGCCTAAGAATGGGGAAACTGAGGTTGAGTGGCAGGTAACTCCACAGCCCCTGGCTAACCTGACGGCTACAGCACCCACATGGTGCCCACACAGAGGTCCTATAGGTTTACCATACAAAATTAGGGCATGGAAGTGGAAATTCAAACACAGCACCATGTGGGTGGGTGAGCTGCTTCCTCCTAAGTGAAGATGCTGAGGGTCTGCGTGGGGCAGCCCAAGATGGAGTTACAACAACTGGGCTCCCATTTCAGGGCTTAGCCTTGGTGGTTGGGAACTCAGTATCCCCTGATGAGATGCCCACTGGTTTCTAGTCCCAGTGGTTTCTAGACCTTGGCCTGAGCCTCATGGCTCAGAACCTCTGGCCTGGGCTGCCTGGTCCCACTGGCTCTGTCCTGCATTCTTCCTACTGTATCTGGCTGGCCCCCTTCTACAGTAATATCTTCTTCATTCTGCTTTCCTCAAAGCTGGCTAGTCTCCTCCCTGCTCTCAGGGCAAGCTTTCAGTCACTGAATTCATAGTTAAGCAATGATGGTGTCTGAATGTATGTCCCTATGTCTGGCTTTGTAAAAGAATTTCAGGAAGCCACGGTCTTCAAGGAACTGGGGCTCAGAGAATGAAACGGCAGAGTCCTCAGTTTTGACTTCACCCCAGACCTGGAAAGCCTGGGGGAAATTATGCCTCAGTTAGAAATAGCCACAGGCCAGACAGACAGTCAGTTAGCAAGTGTGAGCATCCAGCGATGCACTAGCCACAGTCCACCTGAGCCCCAGAGACTACACCTGTCTATACAGGAGGAAACTGAGGCTGGTGCCTGCATTACCTAGACCATCATGCAACTAGAGGCATCAGGGCCCAGATGCCCAGACAGACATTTGGGTTCCTTTGCACACCCCTCTCTTTCTGACTTGACCCAGCACACTGCTTCTCCCACACTCAAGCAGGATGCCCCAGGCCTTGCTGTTGTCGCAGAAGAGAAAGCATGTGACATCCCCAGCTTGTTTCATTAGCCACGAGGGGGCCCTGACCTTCAGCTTCCCACTGCTGCCATCAGGTGTACTGGGTACCTTCCCTGGGTCCTGGGGCCCTGGGGTTGACTGTGCTGCCTGAGAGTAAGGCTCGGAATCCTGGAGGCTGCCCACTGTTGCTGCCATTTTTAGGCAGGATTCAATTGTAGCTCCAGCCTAGGCCTGTTTCTTGGTCTGCAGAACTGCATAAGACCCCCAGCTTTCAAAGGACAAACTCGTCCCCTTGCTTCTCACCACACGTCCCTATGGCAACACAGCCATCACATAGCTTCATCCCTGTGTGGTGTTTGCCCTCCAGGACCTCAATTTGCTCTCTCTCAGTTGCAGGACACATATTGGTCCTACACAAAAAGGGCTTCCAACCTGGAGCTGCAGCCTCTGCCAGGCTCATGAGGGAAACTGGCTAGGGTGAGGGGACCTTGTTCCACGCCCCAGTGCCACGCCAACAACCACTTTGCCAGGTGGCTCATTCCTAAGGAACATGCAGAGGAAGAAGGGTCTCTCAACTAGCCCCAGGTATGGCACCTGCTGGTACTAGGCACCAGGGTCAAACGTCACAGCTTGTTTCTAATATCAGCAAGTGGCTAAGCGTGGCTCCGACCCCCTAGAATCTAGCTTCTTTTCCCATGAGGAAGCTGGGCTGGCTCAAAGAGATAAGTGACTCATTCTAGGTCCTACAAGTGGGAAGGGGCAATCAGAACCCAAGCCTAGGAGGTCACAACTGTGGTGTGATACTCTCTTCCTACTGTCATCTGCCATGGTCCAAGTACAACTAACTACACAGGTGGCCATCAGCAAGAGGGCATCCAGCTAAAGGTCTGGGAGTGGGATGAACTCTGGCCAGCATTTTATTACCTATGGAGCATGGGTTCTGTTTCCCGTGTACCTAGAGGAGGGCTGTGGTAAACTGGCTACAAAAGGGCCTGGCCATTCCACTCCTTCCCCTCTTCCCTTCCTCCCTGGACCCCCTGCAATGCAATATTGACAGGTCAGAGTGCCACGCCATCATGATGCCAGGTCTTACTAAGCTGGGCTCCAGCTGGCCACAGGTATACACCTAGGACAACATATTGGAGGATGAAGAGACTATGGTCTGAGTTTCACCCAGAGAGCCTACATCCAGGGACCACCTGGGTGTAGATGGGCCTGGTCATCTTCCATCAGCAGCTCCCGGTGACTTCAGTGAGTCTAGACCAGCTTCTTTTTGGCACAGTGAGCTACTACCAACACTGCCATAGCTGGACCCATCCCCTCTAGGTTCACACAAGCCAAGACTCTTTTGGAAGTAAAGTCATCGCAGATGTGACTGGTTGAGATGAAATCACACTGGAGTAGGGCAGCCCTGAGCCACTGTATCCTGTGTCCTCCTAAGAGGGGAATGTGGACACGGAACACATGGGGGAGTACTGAGTGAAGACTGTTGGGTTTTCAGACTGGAGTGAGGCTGGATAAGATCCTACCCAGTGCCTAGAGCGAGCACAGACCCGCCCCACTTTGATCGTGAACTTCTACCCTCCAGTGTTGAGGCATAGCGGTTCTGGGTTTGAGTCACCACGTTTCAGTACACAGGGTGCCTTCTCTTGATGTGCATGGGCACAGGTATGACCAGCTTTTCGCCTGTCTTGTGGGCAGCAGAAGCACCGGTTCCTTCCTTGCCCACGTCACCAGGGAATGCTTCCCACTCCCGTCCTGCCCTAGTTCTGTGGGAGGGGCCCAGCCTGCCTACCTGGGTTGCCGAGGGCCATGGAGTCGTAGATGAGCTTGCAGGTCTTCAGCAAGACGGAGATCTTCTTCCCGGGCGAGTAGGCCTTGTGCATGCTGCTCAGCTTCTGCAGGATCTTCTCCATGACAGCCACCTCAGGCACACTGGTGGTCACGCCCAGGTCAGTGGTGGTGGTGGCCAGGATCACCAGCTGGTTCTCCTTGAGCTGCTGCAGTGAGCCGTCCCGGCTGTGGATCTCCAGCAGGCTGGAGTTGATGGAGTCCTTCAGGGGTTTCAGGACGCACTTGTACAAGGCTGACTCCACAATGGCCTCTGGGGGGGGGTGAGAGCGCGGAGGTGAGGAAAGCAGCTGCAGAGGCCCTGCCACCTGGCTCTGCTGCCTGGCAACACAGCCCTTCTGTCCCTGGTTCTTACCTAGCACTGATATGCAAGACAGAGAGACACACTGCAGAGGTACTGGCACTAGAACCTCCCATGCTTAATATTCTGGTCTCTCCAATGCAGTGTTTTCTCCCAGAGCCAGGAACAGAGCCTGCCCATAAGCACATACTTCAGAAGGCTCTGGAATACTGCAGTTATGCAGTGTACAATCTGGGCAGCTGTGTACTAAGGGCTTGGGTGCCCAGTAAAATTATTCTTTGTTTGTTTTGGTTTTTCAAGACAGGATTTCTCTTTATAGCCCCGGCTGTCCCGAATTCATTGTCAACCAGGCTAGCCTCAAACTCATAGAGATCTGCCTGTCTTTGCTTCCTGAGTGCTGGAGATTAAAGTTGTGTGCCACCACTGCCTGGCTTGGTAGAATTATTCTTTTTCTTTTTAAAATAACTTATTTTTATTTTATGTGCACTGGTGTTTTGTCTGCACGTAAGTCTGTGTGAAGGTGTCAGATCTCCTGGAACTGGAGTTACAGACAGCTGTAAGCTGCTACGTGGGTGCTGGGAATTGAACCCGGCTCCTCTGCAAGAGCAGCCAGTGCTCTTCACTGCTGAGCCATCTCTCCAGCTCAAGGTAGGATTATTCTTCGTGCCTCTTGCCCTTCTCAAGTCCAGGTGACTTGCCTCGTCACTCACTCCTGCTTTCCTGCCTGCACTGCTCCTGCCAGGCCTGCCTCTGCCCCTGGACTTCTGCATCTCACGTTCCCCTTGCTACACAGCTATTCTCACGGCTTGTCCGTCACCATTCCGCTATCACTGGAGTCAAGCTGCAGTCTTGATCCATCTGTGGGGTGGGAGTTAAGTGATCTTGGCTTTTACTAGGTTAATTGAGGTGGAGGGAAGATACACCCTAAATGTGGGCAGCACCTTCCATTCTGGGCTTGGGTCCTAGGATGAATAAGGAGAAAATGGCTGGACGCCAGCATTCATCACTCTTGGCTTCCCAGGGTGACCAGATGCCTCCTGCAGCCACGACTTCCCCATCACAAAGGACTGTACCCTCAAACACTTTTCCTCCAGTTGCTTTCGTCAGGCATTTTGTTCCAGCAACAGATGGGTAACTAATACAATTGGCCCCACCCTAATCCAGAACTGGGATAGCTCTGGATCACCTCTCCCTCTTCATACCTCTCCTCCTTGCATCGGGGATCCATCCCTTCCAGGCCAACCTTAGCCTGACTTTCACAGCCTGGTATGAGTGGCTATATCATCCTCCTCATCCTCCTGCATGTCTCACCTTTGCCCAGAAGCTCCTCCCATCATCCTCTCTACAGCCTGACCCCTCCCACTTCTCCTCCATCCTGGTGTGCATGGCTGACCACAGCTGTCTCTGGGCTGCTTTGTTTGAGCTGTCCGTGTCCTTCCATGTTCTTCTGTGCCCTTTTGCAGTCTCCTGTTCTGCACACCACCTGCAATCTTCCTGGGCACGGTCTAATTTATAGTCTTGTAGCTGTTTGTGTGTGACTGGGTTCCAGACACCTGTCATCAGTCCGCATTGTTCCTGACTGTAGACTCAGCCTCAGAAGCCTCCACTTGCCCCTTCCTGGATGTTCAGCGAGGTGGAGGCCATCTCTCTGACACTGAACCCCTGATTTCTCAGGGTTTGGGCCTGAGGACTTGTAGCTGTAGTCTCCTGGGAATGCTCACACTGGCCATTAGCTTTTCACAGCCCATATGAGGCCAGTCAGACCTTTGCCCACTTCCATGGACAGATCTGTGCCCAGAGTGCTGCCCACCTACCTGTTCCCAATGCATTTTGTCATAACAGTACTTCTGCTTGCCTCGAGTCTCTCTGCTCCTCCCCAGCTCAAGGATCAGAGCCATGCTTGGCACACGTGCTGCCCTGGCACTCCTGCCTCAGCCTGGTCCCTTCCAGAAATGCTAAACCTTGGAGGCCATGATGCTGTGACCTACCTCTCCCAGGGCCTCTAAGCCTCACTTCCTGCCTGTTTGACACTTAGGTCATCTTCCTCCATGGCTTCCTGACTTTCTTGCAGATTACCTGACACTTGTCACAATGAGAGCTCCTCAAGTCTAGGAGGGATTTTGTGATCAGCCTGCTGCTATTATTTTCCAGTACAACAGGTGAGGAGCTGGAGGCATAAGGCTCTGTCAAACTACTTCTATAACTCACTTCCTCCCCAGATGAGCTCTGTGGGGTAATGCCTGGGTCTCGGGGATGTGGTAACTGTTAGTGGAAAAAGTCAGGGGTTGTGTGGGTGGCCTTCTGATGTACCACCCTGAGCATCCTGCCCAGGTGTGCCCTTTAATCTTAGTGGGGTGCACACATAGCTACAGCCTCCCGAGGACACAATGCCAGTCTTAGACCTCAACGTACCACCCACCAACCTTACTCCTGTGCCCTAATATTGTGGCCTGGTGACTATATGGGTCCACAGGAGCCAGTGATCGAAGCCCAGCCTCCTCCAGGGAAGGCGGTGCTTAATAGTCTCTTTTCCTAGGACCTCTCACTATGAATTGTCATCCTGCAGTGTCAAAGCATCTTTAAGACAGGGTTTCTCTGTAGCTTTGGAGACTATCCTGGAACCAGCTCTTGTAGACCAGGCTGGTCTCAAACTCACAGGGATCTGCCTGCCTCTGCCTCCTGAGTGCTGGGATTAAAGGCGTGCGCCACCACCGCCCAGCCAAAACTGATGCTCTTAATTACTGAGTAAAGGAGGAAAGGTGCAAGACCACAAGGAGGAGGTCGGTGCCTGCAGGGGCAGTAATAGTTATCAGGTAATCCCCAAATCTCTCAATACAGTTTTTTTGTTTTGTTTTGCTTTTTGAAAGTCCAGGCTGACCTCCAACTCACTATATAGCTGAGAATGGCTTCTACTTTTAGTCCTGGGGCTACAGGTAGATGCTATCATACCCAGCTATTGCAGTGTGGTCTGCCTGAGTCTTTTCAGTATATACACAGCTGTTGAGGTGCCACAGGGAAACTGATCACCAAGAATCCTAATTGCAGAGAGATTTGAAGGTTACTGGGTTAGAGGCTGGTGGGGGAGGGGAGGGTTGTTGTTGGTGGGCTGCCTGATAGGAGTGGTCAGGAAAGTGATCTGCGGCCTGGAGTTGGCTCCCTAGAAGTGGAGCCTGAGAGAGGGATTTGGGCCCAGCAGATTTGTGTGGCAGTAGGAGAGGAAGAAAACACGAGGCCATTAGGCAAGCAGCTCCAGAGGCTGTTCTGTGCCCAAGTCTGCCTGAGGGTCCTGATGCACCGCCCCCCTCCCCCCCTCCCAAGATGGCACTGACCGAGTTCCTCCTCCGAGTGCAGGTTGGGCTCTACCAAGGCTTTGAGTTCAGTGCTCTGTAGCAGGTAGCTTTTGAGCTGGGTCATCATGGTGCGGATCTCCTGCAGCATCTCGGTGCTGGATGCCTGGCGGGCCATCATCTCCAGGCTGTACACCTTGTAGTCCTGCACGAGGCTGCCAAAGTAGGAGCCCTTGTCCTGCGCCAGCTCCACCACCTTCTTATACAGCTTGCGGTCGCTGGAGAGGAAGGCGTGGAAGACGCTGGCGAAGCTGACGAAGCTGAGGCGGTGGCGGGCCTTGTCCAGGATCATCGAGGGCTTCTTCTTCACGTTGGGGCTGCTGAACTCCAGCTCCTCCTCCGCACTGCTGGTGGAGTAGGAGTCCTGATCGGTGGCAGAGGCAGGCACACCCAGGCTGTCTGAGAGTGAGGCCAGCGAGCCCTTGAACTCTGGAGAGCTATGGGGACAGGTGCTGGCCTGGGTATGGAGGTGCTGCATCCCGGCTTGCGGGGCTGGACTCAAGCCTTCCCAAGGTGCACCAGGTGCTGGTTTCTCAGAGGATGCCTCTCGTACGGGGTGCTCGGGGCTCTCCAAGGGACTGAGAAGGGAGGAGGCCAGCTGTCGAGAGACCCGCTTCTTCCTGGGTGGCGGAATAGGGGGTTGTTTGGCCTTCCCAGGAAGCGCTGGTATATTGTCAGCATGGCTAGCTTTGGTCTCTGTTTCCTCTGTGGTCCTTGAAGGCCTGTCCCCAAGACTGCTCACTGTGCCTTTGGGAGGTAGGCTGAGAGAGGCTGTCCTGGAAATACTTGGGTGGTCCCTGTCTGTTGCAGTCCCCACATTCTGGCTTTCCAGAGACACCCTTTCAGAGATGCGCCGTCTGGGAGGAGCTGCTGGAAGAGCCTTCTTCAGGGGCAGTGGAGGGGGAGGAGCTGGCTGCAAGGGGCTGGGAGCGGTTCCAGGCTTCATCTCTTCTTCCCCAAAGGGGCCCAGGCCTACAGCTGGACGTGGGAGACTCTCACAGGCTGTCATGGGTGGTTGGTTTGGGTGACCTGGGGGGCCCGGTGCATGGGGTGCAAGATGAGAGGTGGGTGTTAGGGGGGAGTTGGGCAAAGGACCAGCAGGTGCAGGGGGCACAGGAGGCACAGGAGGCCGGACAGGGCCTGCTGGAGGAAGGGTGGGTACCGGGGGTGGAGGTGGGGGACGGCGTGGGGACCCCTTAGAGGTGGGTGAGGTAGCATCCAAGGTGGCAGGCACAGGGCATGGAGGGCAGCTGACAGGTGGTGGATCAGTCGGTAGGGTGCAGTCCTCGATGAAAATAGGATTCACAAACCACAGGCGATCATTTCCCACAGACAGCTCGATTTCACAGGAACAGTTTGTGTAATGGGTTGTGGGCCGGAGGCTAGAGGCTGTAGGGGCCCCAGGGGCTGGGCCTCTGAGGGGCTCAACAGGACCTCTTGGAGGGTTCAGCGAGGAGTCCCAGAAGCCTGAGGAAAGCAGAGCAGAGGCAGTCAGTCCTCCTAGCAGTGGGGGAGGGGCCCTTGCTTTTGTGTAGGTTTGTTTTCCCTTCTTGGACTCTGAAATTTCTCCCACCACTTCCTGCCTGGAGGGGAAGTCCCCTGTGTACCCACCAGCAGAGGGTGGAGGAGAGCTGGGAGGGGACATGAGAAGCCCAGCTTCAGTTCTGTGCCCATGTGAGAGTTTGCCATGGAGAACTATGATTCGGGCGGGATTGACTGTGGCTTTGAGCATGTGGGAGGAGGGTGGTGCAGGAGAATTGTCTGTAATCTGTCAATCATGTTTTAAATAAATGCTGATTGTCCAGGAAGGAAGTATAAGCGGGAAAACCAGACAGGAAGTAGAAATGATGCAATGAGAACA
>LOJH01015464.1:9654-22631 GCA_001685095.1 Ellobius talpinus | reverse complement strand
AGAGAGAGAGAGAGAGAGAGAGAGAGAGAGAGAGAGAGAGAGAAAGAGAGATACTGAAGGGAACTGATGGGTATTTTAGGGCCTGGGAAGGTACCTAAGCTTATAGTGTTGTGAAAATGTGATGACTTTGTTTAGGATTCCCCAATAATACTCACATTCTTGTACACCCATATACCTCTTTCTCCTTGCACACACATACATAAGAATACAATAGTTACATTTTGATTTTAATATTTGTTAGATGATCTAATCAGATGTTTTATATAGACTATTTCTTCACTTATATTAATAGTTACCCCTCTTTCCTGTTGTCATCCACTGGTTTATATGTCCCTCATGCTTATATATGCACAATCTCAGTTATTAGAATCTTTCAGTGTTTTTTTATATTCCTATGCCTATACCATGTATACACTATATATAGAAGTAAATATGAATTCTTACTTTGCCTTCTTTTTTCTTAAAATGAAGTCTGAAATTCCTTTGGTTCTACCCACTGTTCCACTTGAGAATGACTCTGGTATTAGAATAAGTAATATCAGAATTTGCCTCATGATCATTTGAAAAATATTTTTTATAAACATCTTAAGATCAGTTATCAGGATTGATTTGGGTTTTTACATAACTTCTTATAAATGGGTTTGTGCCAAGGGCAGGGTTTCTCTTGTTAAGGAGAGAAGGAAACTTTGTGAGTCAGGTAGGTGTCCTCATGACATCATTTTGGCTGTTGGAAGATTCGTGTATCTGTGAACAGATGAAAATATATCATTTGTATTTATTCCTAAGACATATGTAGCAAGATGCTATACTAAACAATGTAAGATTCACAGGAAATAATCCTACAAGTATAGTCTCTACAGATTCCATAAGACCCAGGAGAGTTACTGAAGTCAGTTCCCATTACTGTGCTCTTCCCATGGTGCTATTTCAGGCATTTGCTTTCATACACACACTTTAAAATCTAAAAGTTTTCCCAATTAGAGCTGTCACTATTTCACCCATGTTCATTACTGACTGTAAGAAAGAAAAGGGTGTGCTCTGTCAACTTTCATTGTGTTCCGTAATATAGGTTATAGTTTCATAAGTAAGCCCAAACCAATTAGAGTCATGCAATCCTCTCTGAAATGTGACACTGAATCAAACATTAGACATTTTAACTCATAATTGCATGCTTTTCAGTGCTTGTATAAAATCATTACTCATTGTAAGCTGAAGTTCATGTCTTCTCTTCTTTCTCTAGAAGTAACATTCACTCTGTCTTCTGCACTCAATACCATTTTAACAAAAAATTTGGCATGGAAATATAGTTTTATAGTAAGCCTCAGCATCCTAATAATTTTTGGTTAACTTATTTAAGAAAGTGCCTTCTGAGTTAACAAGATGTCTCAGCTGGTAAAGGTGCTTGGCTTCCAGCATCACACCCTAAGTTTGATCCCCCAGAACTTGCATTGTATAGAGAACTGCCTCCCACAAACTGTCTTCTGATTTCTGCATGCATGCCTTGACAGGCACTCCAACTCTCACCCAACACTGAATAAATAAATGTAAATATTTAATAATGTGCAGCCTCACAATGAAATAAGTCATTTTAGAAAGTTTTATATATCAAAATGTATTTTCATTTTGTAAACTAGTCATTATTTTAAAATTCAAGCACATTTTATAAAGTCTGTGTATGTAGGATATTAGCACTTACTCATTTATATTTTTATTTGCTACCACCAAGATGGAAATATTTGATGCTATATTTGGCTGTTCATAGACAACTTTTGTTGAGTGAGACTGTGCCTCATATTTCCAGTTTGTTAAGATTGTGTTTGTGGTCATTGGATCTTACTGAATGCCTAATAAGTATATATTGAGATGCTGTATACTCTTTCCATCTGTTTTCTTAAGTTTCTTTACACTTAATAATTTTGATTTCTCCTTCATTTTGAGGCAAGGCCTCTGCTGTAGTCTAGCCTGTTATCAATGCACTATCCTCTTGCTCAGTCTGTGAGTGTTAAGGTCATAGGGTAGGTTTTTCAAGAGGAAAGCTCACTTAAATTTCTAGTTAGTAATGACTTTTCTATTTATTTATTCTGTTCATGACTCTCTAGTATTTGTTAATTATTTGTATTTATTCAAGTGGTACCAGAATATTCTATTTATCTGAAATTGTCCTCTTGCCTTCTTTTTTTCCTTCTCAAGTGATAGTAGGCCAAAGAAATTAGGAGATTACCATTATTCCCTTCTTAGCTGGATTTTGAAGGATTCTGTTATTTTAGTGTAGATAAAGATTATTACCAATATATGTTCTTCATATATTCTTTGAAATATGTAGATGGAGTACCACACCACTAAACGAAAAGCTAGTTACAATTATTACCTGGTGGAGACGGGAATATCAGTTTTCTCCAATAGAGTGTTACCAGGTGTATAAACCACACTCTAGGCAGGTTCTATGTAGCTGCAGTTGATTAG
Organism: Ellobius talpinus; assembly: GCA_001685095.1. Lineage (NCBI taxonomy): Eukaryota > Metazoa > Chordata > Mammalia > Rodentia > Cricetidae > Ellobius > Ellobius talpinus. The sequence goes on along the minus strand of LOJH01015464.1, from coordinate 20,168 downwards.
CACAAAATGAGCTCTAATTTTTTATTGTTGACTTTTGTTTCATATTGTTATATTTTGCCATTTTTATCTTAGAGATTTTTGTTTGTTTCAACTTTTGGTTTGGGGGGCATTTATTCAAGACAGAGAAGAAAATACTTAAACTTGTTTGTGCAGGAAGATGGGTATGCAAAGCACTGGCAGAGAGGAAAACTTGATCAAAATGTACTCTATGGAATAATAACTTAAAAAACACATAACTGTAGAAGAAGAGGTAGGAAGAGGGATAACTATCCATGAGTTTGTTTGAAAATCACCAAGTTCTATTTTGGAAGCTTCTTAAGTATTTATTTCATAAATGACAGGTATTATCCTATATAAGGAATAATGCTCCCAACAGAAGCCAAATAATAGTACCTGTACCATGGGAGATATCTACCCTGGAATTTTTGGTCAAGAGTATTCCAAAACCTTCCAAATAAGACTAGCTGCTGCCTTACTCAGTCACCTACCAGAATTTGATGATGAAACCTTGATTACAAAATATGGAGAAATCATATTATCACAAAAAAGAAAGTTTTATTCTTGATAGTTAACTTTAAAAGTACTGGAAAATGCTAGACAGGCTGCTGGGGAGAAAACCCTCCAATGGTCTTACCCTGCTGTGAGTAACAGTATCAACTATCCTGGCAAGAACAAGCTCATGAGTTTAAAAGTCACACAAAGAATATGGTAGTAACTAATTGATTTCTAATGAGACTTAAAACCTGCTGCTCAGAAGGAAATGCAAGCCTTTAGTGTAGCTCTGGCAAAGAATCCATGGTTAGGGAACTCATCTGCACTAAGATAGACCTATTACCATACTTTTCATAAATGTATGTATAGACAGAGACCTTTTGGGGGATCTTGGCCCATCAAACTATATTAGTCTGAAAGAATTCACAGGTTCTCATCCTCTGTGGAAACAAAAGCAGAACCTCTTTTCCAAAGCACCATATCATTAGACTCAAATTTTGAAGTCAAGATACTTTTAAAATATATATGTTGGTTTATCTTAGCAGCCCATTCAAAGAAATGTCACTCTGTACTTAACTCATTCACAGTTGAAAAGTTCAAAGAAAACACAATAATATACATAATTCAGACCATCTGTGTATATTCCATTTTTACTTGGCTTATTTTTCTTTATTCCTTTAAGTGAAAAAACAGTCTCTGACTACATGTATGTAGCATCTTTTCTAAATATTTGTAGTAAATTCTACTCTCAATTCAGTATCTAGACCACCTCAGAAAAGTTCCTTGTGTATCAGAAGGCTGTCAAAGCAGAAATTCACAACTCACCAAAATGCTGAGGTGGTGTCTTTTAAGTCATCACCCATAAATGGCACATCTTTATCAGACTCCCTACTCCAGGTATCAGGGACTATGGAGGAAGAAAGAACTGAAAGATTATAAGAGCTATTGTCAGGTAGTTGAAACAGTCTTTTCTGGAAATGACAGGAACATTGTACTCAAGAACTGACAGCAGCTGTGGTTGTTTGCACAAGACCTGTATAAGACCAAATCAGTCACCATTCTGGCACTTGAAGATGAACTACAAAAACAACCAGTCAACTGAGGAGCTGTTGTTGGTTGATGTGGAGGGGAGAGTCAACTTTCTTTAAGAGCATGACACCTAGTAAGTCTAGAATACTCCAAGGGATAACCCCACATACATGGGTACATAGGCATTACAAATTTGGCTTGAATGATTATGAAAATAAAAGAGCAAATGTATTTGGAGATTTGGAAGTTGATTTTGAGAGATGTTATGGGATATTCTATGACAAAATGAAATATAAGATATATGAAATTCTCATATAATAAAAACAATATTGAAAATCTACCAAAACTTTATTTATAATGAATAAAATATTACTGTTTAGGGAAATAAAGCAGCATTAGTTTTATAATATCTCCAAAAGTTTACCAATTATTTTATTCAGAAATTATTCCTTTAAAGTTCTCTATTGATCAGGTAAAAAAAATCTTGAGGAGAAGAACAGTAGTCAGGAAACTCACAACAGAGACATAGTGTTATGAACAGTTTTAAATAGATAATAATATCATTTTGTTCATTACATTGTTCTGTAACACCAAGTTTAGCAAATTCAAATTATTTGAAGTTGCTGAGTGAAGAAGAATTTTTTTTCAACCATTTATCACACTTGCCCTCCTGGTTTATGTGGAACAGTTTGCAAAATAGTTTTCAGGTTGCCAATGCTCAGATTTCACAGTGTAACAGGAAGAATAATTGCTTCTCCCAGGATAATTGAAAAGATAACACTTCAAACTTCAAGATGAGGAGTAGGAGTTGTAGGTTTTTTCCCATTAAGCTTTAGTAATTTTATAGATGGGAAATTTTGCCATAGGTGGAAACTTTATGTATTAAATGGGCTCCTGGGCTCCTGAGGGAGTAGACATATCCTGAAGGTGGAGGACAGAAAGGCAACAGTTTCTGAGAATCAATTCTGTCAGAGATCTTGTATCCGCTTGCAGAACTGCAATCCAAGGCAAAGAGATTTATATAAACTTCACTTAATTAATTAAACAGTTAAGAGATATGTTAGCTCTTAATTATATCACATTATATTAATACAAAGTAAACTTTTGGCTAAATATGATTTACATTCTAAGTTATATGGATTGAGACAGTCTTCTGTTATGTGCTAGCATTAACAAATATTGGAGGTTGTTAACTTTGATGCTAAAAAGTATAAAACTCCTTGAAAGACAAAGAAGGAAACTATGTCTAATTAAAAATTTGAATAGTGATTACTTAGAATATTATCATTATAGAACACTTTCATTCTGAAGTATTTATAAATAATTCACTATTTATTCTTAAAAATTGTTTTCTCATCAAGAAAACGCTAATGAATTAATAAAAAGTCAGATATCAAGAGATGAATATCCGAATTCTGTATTAGGCACATATTTACTTTTCTCCTTTAAAAGATGTTACATATATGGAAATGTAGCAGAACAGAAACATGGCATTATTGAAATACACAAAAATCAGGAACTTGTACTAGACGTACAAGTACCCGTATCAATTATTACTGCTAGGGCCCAACATTACTTTCCATTGCTCTTTTATTATTTTTCTATTTAATCAGAAAACAGAAAGAAATGCAATGTAGTGCTGCAGGCATTCTTCATTAGTGATGTGACTAGAAGTATCAGTAAAAATGATATCTATATTTAAAGAGTGCTCTACAGTTTACAAAGTGCTTTTAGTGTGTATTTTTCCTTTAATTTTCTATTTAACTTTTAAAGGATGACCTCCAGCAAGGATTTCCCTATTGATCACCACTCACTGTTCTTGCAATTTTGTGAAGGTGACAGAAAAATTATAACTTTGTCTAAGCCGATGAACCTCAGTGATGAATTAATTAAAGGAGAACTATTCTAGAATGAAACCACTGAATTTAATGTGTAAGACAGAAATTATATCTTTGTAATTCTTTGGGGGATTTATCCTAAATATTTAATTGAAATTCTACACCTGGGCTTCAGTTACCACAAGCTGGTAATTCTATTTCTGAATGGTGGTATGACCAGGAGTATCTCAGAACAAAGTTACATCTTAGTAGATGTACTTACTTTATCATCTGAGAAACAAGAAAAGACAAAACATAGCAACTTATCTTAAGAGCAAAGAGCTGAATGCTATTGTTGACTCAGTGACAGAGAAGTAAAAACAGAAGTTTGACATAACAAAACAGAAAACAAGGAAGCAAATGGCCAAGAAAGTCATGCAACATAGAAACTTCCAGCACAACTTCAATGATATTTATATTATCTTTTAATTTGGCCCACACTTTGTACTCAGAATAGAGCATAGCAGTTTGTGTATGTCAGTAGCATAAAAGAACCTGTTGTAGGAGGCCACTTGTTCTTTCCTGGCTGCCCAGAGCCAAAATAATCACACAGAAACTGTATGAATTAAATCATTACTTGGTCTATTAGCTCTAGCTCCTTATTGGCTAGCTCTTACATTTTAAATTAACTCATTTCTATTATTGTATATTTTATAATTATGCTCTTGTCCTACCAGCAAGGTTCTGGCTGGTGGCATGCGTCTCACGTCTCACATCTTTCTCCTCTGGCAGATGAATGGCTTCTCACTGACTCTGCCTTCTTTTTCCCAGCATTCAGTTTAGTTTTCCCACAGCTCTATTCTGCTAAACCACTGGCTGAAATAGCTGTATTCATTAACCAATAAAAGCAACACATATACAGAAGGACTTCCCACACCAAGAACCAAAATAAAATTAATGTTCCAAAGGAAATCATCGGTATGAAATTAAAAAAAAACAGATATAGAAATGGCTAGTTAAACTCCCATTGATTAAAAGCACTGAACCCTAGTCCAATTTCTAATATCTACAAAGTAAGTGCCTCATAACCCTCGGTAACTTCAGTCCCAGGGGATCTACCTCTTCCTTCTACCCTCTGCAGGCACAGCATGTATATCGTGCACAGACATGTATGTAGATAAACTACCATATGCCCACCCCCACACATACAAAGAAATAACAAATAAAAGTGATAAATAAGATTTTAAAAGTGTGCCTCATCCAGTCTTGTTTAATGGGTCTGTGCCTAGTTTGTTATGCCATGATTGGTTGATATCTCTGGGAGGGCTGGTCTTTTTTATTTCCTTTTATTAAAGGGAAATGAAGGAGGAATGGAAACGAAAACATGAAAGAGATATACATCCATCTATATTTATCTGGGTTTCTGAAAGTAGATGGATTGATGCTAAATTTATCAAACTTTATGCCACCTTTCTTTATAAATATCTCTCTTTACATGTAAGATCACATACAAATCTTGCTCCCTCCCTCCCCAACCATCTGAGAATAAAATATTGACAGTATGACATTTTACCTCTAAGTACTTTATTATGCATCTTCTGAAAACAAGAACTTTTGACATTTCCCAAAGAAAAGTAATTCTGAAACCATAATAAATGCTATCAGAAGACTATATACAGTCTCTGGTTGCTCTAGAAATACCCTTCAGAGTATTGTCTCAGTGTGGGTCACATGACACCAGTTTTTGTAATCGTCTTTTACCAAGACAGTAGTTCCCATAATTTTGCTTTTGTGGCAATGATTATTTTCAAAATTTCATTCTAGTTACCTTAAAAAATATCCCACAAATGACACATGCTAATTGCATGTTTTTTAAAAAGATATCTTATTTCTATGTTTTAAAAAAGATTTGAAATATTTGATAAATATGACATTAAAATAACAGGTAAATTATAAATTTTATGTGTTTTAAATGTGATAATATTAAATTATCTGTATTTCATGTGCTCATACATGTATGTATCTATGTATTTATACTAATTAGTCATAATACATGTATAGTACATATTAAGCTTAAAATAATTTCCTCTGAAAATGCATGTATAATAGTTATGAAAATGCTTTTTAATAAAAATGATTTTAACAGTTTCTATGACTACATGGGAAAATGTATTATTTTTGTTTCAAGGATAAAAGATATTTTTAAATAAGATTTTTTATTAAAGTAACTCCTGAAACCTAGTTACTGAATGATAAAAATGTATTTTAAAAATTCAAATAAACACTGTCACAAGGTCAACAATAAAGGAAGATTTTTCTCATCATTTATGTTAGTAGGAAAATAGGGGAGGCAGAGGGAATGTTCACAAGTGTTTTCTTTGATGAAATTGACAAGCAACACAGACGATTAGACCTTAGAGTTAAATTTATACATTCACAGCAAATTCAAATGTTATCAGAGAGGGACAGCATTTATAGCAATTGGTAGAACCTGGCTGCACACACACACACACACACACACACACCACATACGATTTATTTACATTCTGTTAAATGGAATTGCTGAAGGTTGAGACCAGTAGATATTAAGGATGTATACCTCATCATCATCATTATGTCAACTTTGAAGATGATCGTAAAAAACTTGGTTTCTTGTGCATGGATCCACAAGCAAAATGCTGCCACAATTCAAATGCTATATTTTAAATATAACCCACCAATTAATGAACCTCTAACAAAAGCTGTCCTTTTCTTGTGCACACAGGCCATTGAGCCGAGTCCTTTTCTCACACACAATTCCCAGTCATCATTATTCAGAACAGGATTACCAGTTTGTGTTTCTTATTACAGATTTTCTTGCCTTCTTTGTTGGTTGACAGTGTTCTCCCACCTTTAAAACACAGCACCAAACATGCTTTACTGGACTCCACATAGCTTCCTGGAAACGGTAGCTAGCTCTTAGTTATCACTGAAACATTAGGCACATAATTTCAAGGATCTTTATGGATAACATAGAAAATATGCAGCATTTACAAGATAAAAAGAGATTTTAAACGTATAACTTATTAATTGGTGTGTAATTCCACTGAGGCTCATATAGCATCTCTTTTTAGCTTTCAAAACATCATATTTTATCTTCTCCTCATTGACAGGATGATGTTCAGCCTAAGTTCAGACATTGTCCCAGGTAACAGAGCTGTAGATTTAGAAGAAAGTGCACAATATGATGTACAGGCATTCCTCTCAAGAAAATCAGCACTTGCTCATTTCAGTTTTACAATTTAAGAACATAATGTTCTATCAGACATATTTTGCTTTAAAAATTTGGAACACAATTACAAAAGTGAGAAAAATATTTGTAGAGGAGAATAATTGTAAACAAGGTGCTATGGAGAGTGGGGTGGTTGAGAATAGCCAGTACTGCTGTACATTTGTGTGAATTTATCAAAGAACAATTTCATCCATAAAGAATTAAAATGGGATCGTGATACCAGAAAATATTTAGAACCAAAGTAAAATATTTTCATTTGAAATTACTTTACAAAAGTACAGAAAATAAATGTTGATGTTATTAAGCAAACTTCTTTGCATTTTCTGATAACAACATATACACATGTTTACAGATCTACAGGTTCAAACCATTGAATATTATAGCATATACATTTCCTACATCTCCTAGGATATGAACCATACATAATCTAAATTTCCCATTTATGTTTCTAGTATATTTTAATCTGTAAGTAAAAAGTGCAGTTTAGTTTTCCCAGCTACCCAGATCTGAATAATCACACAAAACTATGTTAATTACAACACCATTTAGTCAATGGCTTAGGTGTATTCCTAGTTAGCTCTTCCATCTTAAATTAACCAATTTCTATTAATCTGTGTATCACTACAAGGCTGTGGCTTATCGGTAAGGCTCAGGCATCTTTCTCCATTGGCAGCTACATGGCATCTGTCTGACTCTGCTTTCTTTCTCCCAGCATTGTTTAGTTTTCCCACCTAACTCTATTCTGCCCTACCATAGACCAAAGCAGCTTCTTTATTAACCAATGGGAATAAAAATATTCATAGCATACAGAGGGGAATCCCACATCATCAATTACAATAAAAGATATTGTAATGTTAATATTTTACTTATTTTCAATTATATAACAATAGATATTTACCAATGAAACTTTCATTGTCAAATATTATGGTGTTAACCTCTAAACAACAATTACAAATACTAGTTTATTACATATTATATATATAAATGGATATTAGAGAACTCATAAAATCATAAAGTAGAAAGATATAGTAATTAAAAAGGTATTAGCTATAATCATATATTACTGAATACATGTGTGATCATTTAGTTTTACATTAAGATATTCAAAATATGTTTAAAACACAACCAATATTGCTGAGTCAGCTAATAGCCTTTGAAATTTGTTAAAGAAAGTAAACATTTTTAATGAAAGGATCAACATCTCATTTATTATCAGATGAATAATATACTCATCTTTCTTGGGCAAAAAAAAATAAAATAGCCTCAGACAATATTTTAAAATGGTGATCTAAGGCCAGTAAGTTTTATGTAAGAATAATTCCTATGAAAGGAATCCTACAGTTCTTTGGCTGTTCCATAGCATTCAATACCAGTGTAAATTAATATAAATATAAATATAAATCATTGTAAGCCTTCGCTGATCTTGTGGACAAAATCAATTCAAGAATTTTAAACACTGCTGTGTAATCTTTCCAGTCAAATTTCCTTTAAGTGGTCAAGCAATCAACTATATTCCATTGCGGAGAAAATATTCTATTTGGAATTTTACAAGAAAAACCATCATGGCCCATGCATGGAATATTTTTAGGTATGGCTAGAGTTTAAAAGCATAGATGTACTGACTATCTTCCAACCAATAAAAATAGTAACAATGCAGCAGTTTTGTATAAGGTTTTAATACAAAATCATTCACAGACATTATAAAACACACCAAGCATATTTTACATATAATATATAGTATCATAATTACAGATAGCACTTAAAGAAACATATCACCCAAAAGTTACCTAAAAGAGCAGAATAGAATAAATCAATTTTTAACTACAACATATATAACCCAAGTAAATCTAATTTTTACAGTCGGGAAGAAAGTAATCTAAATTCTTATGAATTTATCTTCATAAAACATACTCCTAATCATCAAGATGCAACTTTTGATAAATCTACAAATGTTTTAGGTAAAATAAAGGAAAATATACATAAAACTATGTATGCAAATTTAATTTAAAATGAAATATTATAGAAGTGCATCATTTTAATGTTTATATTTTGGCTACAATCATCAAATGAATTCATGTATTTAAGTCCACCTTATGATTGAAATCATCTATCGTCTTAGAGCTCACAATTTTCAATTTGCTAATGTTTGGGGATTAAGGATATTCAGCCTGTGGTTAGGATGCATGAAAAGAAAGGCATATAAACAGAACAAGCTGATTGAATTATTTTTAGGACTAAATCCTTTCTCCTATAAGCATAAAGATTTCTATCATGACAAAGTATGCATGACAGAAAAAGATTTCATCCTGTCTTAAAGACAGGTGTGTATTAATCAGACTATTTACAATTTATTATTGACTTAGGGGCTCAATTACATATCTCTTCTCTTAGACTGTGGCGTCCTTAGCCTGTTGTAAGAGCAAGATACCGGGCAGCAATATCAATATCCACATATTTCTTTGATCTCACATCAAGGAAATTAGTCTTAAAAGTTCTTTAAAACACAGGAGTATTTTTTTCTCTCAAGAACCCAATGAAGATTCCTGACCTTAGAGCAAAACCTATCATTGGTCATAAACACTATAATACCAATCCTGTTCTTTGCATCACAAACTGTTTTTTCCTCGTTCTATCTCAACAGTTCTGGTAATATGTATCTTTTTTTAGCAGCACTATGCTGCATTTCGTGCTACTCAGTGAAAACTCATAACACCTTTATTACTGACAAAATGACAGTTCAGCTAGGTGCTGCATCTCTTATATCCAAAGCACTCTTACCCCCATTTAGAGCATGAAGTAATGTTTATGTTTTTGACACACAGTGGACTCAACCACTCTTAGTAAGGATCTGTTGCTAGATCTGCTGTTTAGTATGCCTCCCTGGGTTAGTTTCCTCTCTCCTTCCTCAGCCAAGTTCCATTTTCTCAGTTCTACCTTAGTCTTTGTAAATACTGGCTGCACATACTGGTTTTTTTCTTTTTTTTCTAGCTATCCTTTCTCTTCCTTTTTTGTTGCCTCTTATCCTTTCCTTTTCTAATAGTTCCCTCTATTTCTTTGTCTTTCCATTTTCATTTTTTACTTTCTACTTCCATTTTTCTTTCTTCTTTTTTCTGTATTCCTCCTTCTAGTCAATTTCTCAGTCCCTTTTTTATCTGTTTTTTGGAAAAGACCCTGGTTATTATCATCCTTCATCACATTGATCTTGTCAAGGTCACTATGATTCTCATGTTACTAATTTAATTCCTAGTTCACAGTACAGCAAAAATAACAGGAGTATTTAACCATGTTTGTTATACCCTTCTTAATACAAATATTCCCTGTTTTTATGATACTGAATTTTCCATATTGTCTTCTTTCCTTGTTGGCTTCAATTTCTAGATCTTCTTTGTTCATTTTTACATTCTCAATTCTTAACATCCGGATAATGCAAAACTTAAACAATGAGTCTGTTGAGCTATTTATTCCTTTGATGGACAACATAGACCTTATTTCTCCAGAAATAAAATTCTATAGATCATACAACAAACTGATATTTTAGTACTTCTCACTGAAAAAAAACCAAATTACTGAGAATTAATCTATGTTTTTCACATATTATAAAACATTATAAATTGGAGGATGTTAATTTTAGGTATAATAAAGTATAGTATGCATTTATTAATTACTATTGATAGTTCCACAATGTTCTAATTTTATGCCTCCAGAGTTTATATTTGGTTACTTACTTAATAACTATCTTATGGCTGTTTGTTCTCTAGATGAACTTTATATATTGGTTATTCAAATTCCTACTCCCATTTCATCCAGTCTATTAACTGGTAGATGCCTATGACCCAGACTAGATTATATGTTCTACTAACTGGTAGATGTCTATGACCCAGACTAGATTATATATTCTACTAACT
>LOJH01015463.1:12991-23426 GCA_001685095.1 Ellobius talpinus | reverse complement strand
GGAGACCAGGTGTCAGGAGAGACCACAATGTGGAGAGCAAGGGCAAGAGCAGGAACAAGGAGGTGGCCCTGGGAGCCATTGGGGTATGAGGTGATGCAGAAAGCTGGAGTGTACTACCCTGCCAGCTCCTCCCACAGGCTTGAGGAAGCACCGGTGTGTTACAGTCTTCATAACAATCTTCCGTAACTAGCGTGCTGTCCTATGGCTGCTTTCCCACAATGATATATCACTGTCAGTGTGAGCCGCTGGTGAACAGAGGTGGCTTTGATAATTTCAGAAAGCAAACACTAGAGGGAGAGCGCAGTAAATGGCAGGAAAGGAGGCTGAACCACGCCTCAGGATTCACAAGCTGCTCCACCCCAGAATCAGGTCAGAGGCACAGGCTGAGAGAGCCGGACTGGTTGGGAGAGGTGGCAGTGTGGTGGGGCGCTGCAGAGGGGCCCAGGGTGGTTAACGTGTTTTCAGCACTTCCTGGGTGGGGAGATCTCAGTGTTGCCCATGTGAACTTCACCCTCCCCTTACAGACCACTCTAAGGGAGGAGCTACTGCTGTGCCCATTTCAGAGATGGCAACCTGAAGCCTCGGAGAGGTCATAGCCAAAGCTGCTCAGCTGGTGAGCAGTGGGGCCAGGACACTGTAAGGAACTTTCTGTGAGATGTGAGACCCAAGCCCTGACCTACAGTGCGGGTCCTGCATTGACTGCACCATGGAGCGCTGGGGCTATTGCTCCCTTACACTGGCTAGAGCCCATGGTGAGCCCTTGGTGAGCCATTTTCTCAGGAAGTGCCAGAGTAGGGCAAGCCCCGTTCTACTGCTTACTTAGAATGGAAGCCTCCGGTTCACAGATGCCAGCTGGAATGCATGGCGCAGGGACTGAGCACTGGGCCTCCCAAAACATTGCCAGAAACTAGATCTGGACTGAAACACTGTATCAAGTGATGCCCAGGTCACCATCTAATTGTCCCTTATTCCTTGTTTATCCCCCCCACACACACCTCCTTTCTTGATTAGGCTCAAGATAGGAAGAGGTCAGAGCCACCTCTCAGTCAGGAGCTTGCCTGGGGATGCACTGAAGTCAGTTTGAGGTACATGCCCCATGTGCATTCTGGTCACGTGCTCAATGATGCTGTCTACTCAGCAAGCCTCCCCTGCTACTTCTTAGGAGATAACCAAAGAGTTAAGAAAGCAGAACATGGGGGCAGTGGGTTCTATCAGTGGGGTGCTCTTCTTGCAAATAAAATCTTAAAAAGACTTTTGTGCATGAGTGTTTTGCCTGTATGTATGTGCACCGTGCACATGCCTGGTGCCTGAAGAGGCCAAAAGGGGGCAGTGGATCCCCTGGAACTGGAGTTGCAGGTAATTGTGAGCTGCCGTGTGGGCACGTGGTACTTGGTCCTCTGCAAGAGCAGTGTATCCTTGTCAGCTATCTCCAACCCCAAGGACGCAGGTGTGCTAGGAAAGTGCCCTACCCCTGAGCCACACTTAACCCCCCCAAAGGGTTCCATTTATTCCTGTTAATTGATGTGTGTCACGTGTTGTATGTACCATGAAATTTGTGCTGAGATCATGTTCTCTCCTTCCAGGTGGGCCCCAGGGATTGAATTCAGGATAGTAAGCTTGCTGGCAAATACCTTTACCTGTAGAGCCATCTTTTTTCATTTTTCCTGTCTTGAGACAGGGTCTAATTATAACCAGCGCTGACTTGGAAGTCCTCCTGTCTCAGCCTCTCAAATGGGCCAGGCCAAAGCAGAGTTTCACTAGGCATGGCTCCTCAAGCATGAAGGAATGATTTTAATGTTCTTGATGATTTTGGCATTTTTTTCTGTCAGCAGACATTGGTTTATAGAATTTCTAACATTCATGATGAGCAAAGACCTCCAAGGAGTGATGGGGTGGGAAGAACATGAAACAGTTACGAGACCCGGAGAATTCTGATCCCATGACATGGAAGCTTTGGAACAGACACGTCTGGATAGTGAGAGAAAGCAGGGCTGGTGCTGCCAGGGAGGTGGGGTGGTAATGAAGAGTCCCAAGTCTCTTTCTGAGGTAATAGAAGTGTTCTAAAGGTGATTCTATTGATTGATGGCTGCTCAACTCTGAAAATACCAAACCACTCAATATAGGGCCAATTGTAAACTATATGATGTGTGAACATCTCAATAAAGATATTAGGGGGAAAAGAGGGCAAAAGGATCAATTTACTGATCTCTAATGGGCAGCATCTGGAAACTGAGGGTTGCGAGCACTGGGCCAAGCTGAAAGGACCTATGGGGGGGCAGGTCTGTGCTGCCGGGAGAGGACACTATGGGGGGCAGGTCTGTGCTGCTGGAGAGGACACTATGGGGGGCAGGTCTGTGCTGCTGGAGAGGACACTATGGGGGGCAGGTCTGTGCTGCCGTGGGCTGACTCGCTGCCGGGAGAACCCCTTGATGCTTAGTCCACATGTGAAGCTAGGGTGATGTCACAAGCTTGACTGGCATCCAGACCCAAGGACCCTCACTGCCAGAATTTCTGAGAGGTAACAGCTGGCAAAGGCTGATGGGTGGGAGGGGCTTTCTTTCTCTCCCCTGGCCCTTAGCTGCGGCAGGGCTGGATATGAGCCACACATTGAGACTAGGAACTTTAAGGACTTGCTAATACCAGGCAAGGTTTATCTGGAACCTCTTTACTTATAGTGAGAGGTGATCAATAACAACTATAAGCTCTTACCAACACAGTAACTTTAATAAGTCTTCATTATGGCACACACATATGCACACATAGAAACACTGCTTTTGATTTGCCCACAGACTTCATAGTTCTTTTCTCCCTGAAGCCTGAAGGGCTGGCAGTGGACAGCATGGGGCCCAGGGCATGCACACCTGTGTATTCTCTAGGACCCAAGCCTCCTATTTGCCCCAAGAGGGCACCCCAGGAGCTACGTTAAACAACCTTTCCTTAAGCCTTAGGCACACAGTGACACACTTTCCTCTGATCTCAGAGGGCCCGCTGTGTTCCCCACTGCCATGTTCCCCATCACACAACCCCCACATCTTACTTTGCTCAACTACTATACCCTGAGGCAGAGCTGAGGGGTCTTGGGCCCCAAGCTGTGGGATCAGGTGGCTGCACTCCGTGAAGGACCACACACCAGCCCTCCTACAGACTAGCTGCCAGCACTTGAGCTCAGGATTTCACACGCCTCTTCCTGCTTCTTAAGTTTTGCAGCCCCCATTTCTATCCTGACTCTTTGTACAAAATGGATCTGAGAAGACTTCTGGGTATATTTGGCATGCAGTTTCCTCCCCCACAGGGCAACAGATCCACTTAGGAATGAGTCCCCAGCTGCTCCCACCCTAGCCTCAAAGTTCTCTCCACCCTGAGCTCTAGCATAATACTCAAGCCACAGGCTGCTCCCCTCCCAAGACCTCAGCTCTCAGGCTCTTGGGGTTCTTTCTGTGGCCAGGGCAGCAACCTCATGTCTCCTATTATCATCCTGGCTAATTTTTCATCCTTACTGGTTTTTAAGTTTCTTGGTGGCCAAGGTTGTGTCATATAACTTATTTTTTAATCCCCAATCCTGATGCATAGTAAGGTACAGAACAGATGCTCCAGGAATGAGTGACCCACTTGGCTATGAGAGCTTGGAAACATGCTGTGGATTCTTGTATGATGATGACCAGATGTGCCTATCAAGTAAAAGGGGGTGTTTAGGGATCAGAATCAAAATGTCTATATTTATTTTTCTGAGGTCTTGCTCTGTTGCCCACACTGGCCCTGAACCTCCGGGTTCAGGGGATCAAGACTCAGGCCCCAAGTGCTGGGACTTCAGGTATATGCCACTATGTCAAACTCAGAGATTCACATCTCCAAAGCTGCCGCTTCCCCCACACACATACACACCAGTACAATGTACATCCTCTTAAGAACCAGCATCAGGAGGTCCTAGGAGGGAGCCTGCTCTTCTGTGGTTGGTCTCCGTGGCTCCAAACTGTCCCAGCCAGGGTTCTTCTCAAGCTCCTGGAAGAAGAGTTGCCGCTGAAGGTTCCTCAGGTTCTGCAGGACCTCAGGAGACAGAGGCTCAGCTGACTCATCCAGTTCTGGTTCTTCCTCCTCTGTGAGCCAGTCAGGGGGCTGCGGGGAGCTTCTGGAGATGTAGCCCTGGTCCGACTGCACTGACTGCCGCTGCTCCTCCTCAGAGGAAGTGCAGGGCTCCTTGAGCACCACCATGGGTCTCGCCCAGCTCTCCCTCTGTCCGCTCAGATTCTGCTGCAGCACCGAGAGCATCAGGCTTTCTAGCTGCTCTCTTGCATCACCGTGGAAATGGTCAGGTGACAGCATTGGAGTGCTACATAGAGGCAAGTCATCTGAGTCCACAGGGAGGCAGAGGACACTGTTCCTCTGGGCCCCCAGTAGCGGGTAGGCCTCGCTGTCTTCTGCCAGGTTCAGCTGGGTCGCAGCTCCACTGCCATCTGGGAGAGGGACAGGTTCCACCACATGAGCTGCAGGCACTTGTTCTGCCGGCAGCACCGTGGTCTGGAGAGTCTGAGCCACGGGTTTTCTCTGTGGCCGCAGCTGCGGATCAAGCTTTGCTACCCCTCTTCCTTCCTCACTGACACAGACATTCACCACCAGGCAGCCCTCAGAAGGCTCCCGCATCAGGGGCTGCTGTTTGACAATTCTTCCCCCTGGTGGCAGTAGTGGGTCTTCAAACACTTCCTCATCCAGGGATGGGAGATCTTGGTCACCTGCTAAGCAGAGGTTCTCCTGCTCAAACCAATCAGGGTACTTGGTTTGCCATTCCTGGAACCTACCCACAGCTTCCTTGAGCTGTGCGCCACTAGAGCTCTGCAGGTAATTTTCCCCCGTAAGTTCTTTGACATGGTGCATCCGGCCAGGCTCAAACATCTCCAGGTCCTGGATCCGAAAGTAAACCTCCTCAAATTTGTCCATGAGTGGGTACCTGGAGGTGATGTTGAAGAGGTCGGGGACATCGCTCTCGCTACTAATGTCACTGAAGTAGCAAACAATGTAGGTGCCAAAGCAGGCTGGCCTCTTGAAGTCTGGCAGGATCATGTTCATGGCTGCCGTGAAAAGGTCCCCTGCAGGCTTCCATTGGTCACACCGTAGCTGGACAGCAGGCTCAGCCCAACCCAAGATAGCCTTCCACTTGGCCTGGGTGCCTCGGGAGCACAGGATGAGGATTTTGGAGTTGCTTTCCACCATTTCCTGTTTCTGTCGGCCTACCCAGGTCATGACCCCCACCTCTGAGATAACCTGCTCTTCCAGGAGGTCAAGAGCTACTTCAGTGCCACAGGCAGTGATCAGGAACTGGGCGAACTTGAGGACCACCTCCACATAGAGGGGGTGGTCGGCTGAGTAGATGATCCAGACTTTCCTGGGCTTCAGGGGCGGGGGAGTCAGCTCAGCTACTGGCAAGATGCCTGTGAGAGACAAGAGAATACGAGCTGATGCTCACATGCTGGACCTGGGCAGCACCCTCTAGAGCAGTGGCTCTCAACCTTGTGGAATATCAGATATTTATATCACAATTCATAACAGCAAAATTACAGCTATGAAGTAGTAACAAAAATAATTTTATGGCTAGGGGTTACCACAACATAAGGAACTGTATTAAAGGGTTGTAGCATTAGGAAGGGTGAGAACCACTGCTCTAGAGACAGCCTACAAGCTACCTGTACCAAAGGTAGAACTTGGCTATCTGTCTTCAGCTAACAGCCTTCTGGGTGGGCCAGATGATGCTACACTGCCCTGCTGTGATGTTCAAGAAATCAGTGAGGGGCCTGCATGAAGAAGAACCGATCTCCCTCCTCCTTCGCCCCTGCACTCCTCCCCACCACAGTTCCATCTGGTTATTGGCTGATACTTTAATCATTTTAAATTTTAAAAAAGGCTGTGGTGGCACACCCCTTTATTCCAGCACTTGGGAGGCAGAGACAGGAGGATCTTTATGAGTTCTAGGCCAGCTTGATTTACACAGTAAGTTTCAGGCCAGGAAAGGCTACATAGTAAGACCTCTAGACCTCCTAAATCAAGATAAATAAAAGTACTAAAAGGTACAAGGATCTGCCTGGGGAAAAGAAACACCCACTCAGGAAGAGTGCTCCTCACAAAATGTTCACCTTCCCTTTTCTGGCTAAGCAATTAGAAAAAGAAATTTCTAATTTCTGGGCCCTGTGTTTTGGTTACCCAAAAGCCCTTTCTGCATGAGGTGGATACGTGTCCTAAGTGAGGATGGAGCCTTCTGAAAGTCTGACCAGAGACACATCCTATGCATCTACCCCAGGAGCCCACGGCCAGGCTTTAGAGAACGGCCTTGCGCCCACAGCACACATGCTACTCACCGCTGCATTTCAAGTCATCACTGTGTTTCTCAGGATCAGAACCTGCAGGGAAAAGAAATCTACTGAGTGGCTTCAAGAGAAAAGGGACCAACTCACAGGTGTCGGGGCCAGTGGTACTGAGTGATGAAGGGAACAAGGGAGCAGGCCCTAGTTGGTGACAAGATATTCCGGACCTCTGCAGAGACAGAGGCCTATAGCTGTGTGGGTGTGAGGGAGTCAGCTGCTCCAGGAAGCTGTATGAATAGAGAGCTACTAATGCCTGACACTCCATTGTTCCCCCTGAGGAATGGGTCTGTGGTGTTACCATCTAGAGACTGTGTGGGAAGTTCTGGGCCCCTCAGTCAGCTGGGGCATGGATTATCTGCGGTACTCAGCAAGTGGGGAGCCAGAGACCTGAGCTGGGGTGTCCTCCCCAGCAGCCCCTCTCTAGGGTTCTGCTTCCCAGACCTCTGTAAGCAGACTCCACTGGAGGGAAGGGCGGTCCACGCAGGAAGCAGACATCTTACAACACTGCATCCCAGAAGCAGCCCCTATGGCCCTTGCTACATTTCCTCCTTATGTTCTCAAGCTGAGGAAGGGAACTATATTCTTTGGTAATTGTTGCCCTTGGACACATGACCAGGAGGATTATTTCTTTCTGGTCCAGGGAGGGAACCCAGGGCCCCATGTATATTACGCAAGTGTTCTACCTCTAAATTACGGTTCTTAAAGAAGAGATTTAGAATCTTAATTTCAATCCTCATTCTTTGGGTCTTTGCCCAGCACTGTCAAAAGCCAGTCTAATGACTAGTGAATGAGGTTTCTCCTGTTCATCTCCCCGTGGTGGGGACACTCTAGGAAACGTAATAGCAGCTGGGGCATGGTTCAGTATTAATGTTGAGATGTCACATGATTCTCCCCAGAATCCTGTGGACCCCACAGTTCAAGATGAACCACAGTCCACATGGATATCGGCAAGTGTAGAAATAGCTTCCCAGATGACTGAAGACACATTCTGTCCCAGGACAGGGAAAGCTTAGCCCTTTAGCCTGTCATTCCCTTCCTCACGATTAGAACTTGGCCAGTAGAAGAGGATGTGGGAAATGAGTGGTTACTCCAGGTTCTTGGAGGCACCCATTTTACTGAAAAGGAAATGAAACCTAAGGGCAAGTGACTCCTCTGAGTACAAAGTCTGTGAGAGCAAAGTCTGCTCTTTGAGTCAGGGTTAAGAGCCGGAGTCTTCTCTGTCACACCCTGTTGCCTCAGGATTGTCTCTGTGCTCAGAGGCAAAAGGCTGGGGACTTGAGGATGAGGTTGTTCAGGCTGCTCTGTCTGAGTGATCGTAGCTGATGCAGGGAAATGCCACCCTATCTCC
Source organism: Ellobius talpinus (assembly GCA_001685095.1). Taxonomy (NCBI): domain Eukaryota; kingdom Metazoa; phylum Chordata; class Mammalia; order Rodentia; family Cricetidae; genus Ellobius; species Ellobius talpinus. The sequence continues at coordinate 15,728 of LOJH01015463.1, read as the reverse complement.
TTCCAATCTGTTGAGTTTAGCAACACTAACTTGAATAACAAAAACATCACCGTGGTGAACAGCACTGAGCAAACACTGGGAGCCAAGCTCTGAGGGAGAATTCCGCTTGCTTGTTGTTCCCTTTAACCCTCCCCGCACCTGAGGACATGCAGATCATTGTAACTGCCATCTTGTCATAGAGAAGCCGGAGGCTCAGGGAGCTCCACATGGAGCTGGTCTTTGATTCCACGTCAGACTGGTGCCTGGTTCTAGGTTCCTGATAGCCGAGGTCATTAGGTCTATGCTTAATTAGGCACGAAAGGGCAGAGTGAAAGATACCCCTTAAACAGAGCATGACAGGTCTAGACTGTGAGGCTGGGGCAAGAAGGGAGGATACATGTGTAAAGAGAAGAGAGGAAGCCCCAGCATACTCCTTACCAGAAAGCCTCCAGGTCATACAGATGGTCAGCAGGATGACAGAGCCCACCAGCAGAATGGCAATGACTGTGATGAAGCCGTACACCCACAGGGGAATAGAGTCTGTGACAAGCAGAACAGTGTGAGGCTGGGTGGGCCCCCCACATCCCAGCCCAGGCTCTGTCCTGTACCAGGATACACTAATGGTTTCACCCTTTGGATGGCTGTGGGTACAGCCTGCCTTCCTGGACTGGCTCAGGGATCAGCTGTGGCCTAATGTGGTCCCTTGGGAATGACCTTGACTGTAGGAAGGACTTACCTGCAAGGGAATCTGTAATAGAACAAAAGGAAATAAGGACAGGGTTACTCTTAATGATTAGCAGTCACCCAAGCCCATCACAGATGCCCACCAACAGCCCTAACCTATCACAGATGCCCACCAAAGGCCCTAACCTATCACAGATGCCCACCAATGGCCTTAACCGATCACAGATGCCCACTAACGGCTTTAACCTATCAGAGATGCTCCCTGATGTATTACCCCACCAGAGACAGCACAGACAGCCTTAACCCTGCAGCCAGGCACCATACACTTGGTGTAGCTTTCTCTATGGAGCCCCTTCAGCCAAAGCTCAAAGCAATACCATTCTTTCCATGGGGGCCAAGGCTCCTTCCACCACAGTGCCACACCTGCCCCCATTTGATTTGTACATGGCAGAAGCTGAGAGCCAGGGACATGTGGCTGCCAACCCCTACAAGCTCAAGTAGGAATCCAGGGCTATGTCTTGGCTGTGTGAACATGGGCAAATTAATACCCGTGCCTCAGTTTTCTCATACACGAACTTGGCGTGTTAAAGCACTTCTGTGGTACATAATTCTAACCTGGTGGAAATAACTATCCCGTTTTTTAGCCAAGGAAACTGAGTTGGTAAGAAAGGTAAAGCCTTCGCCTTCAGGTGCAGAGCTGTGAAAGGTGGCAGGAGTCCAGTCCACGGGTGTCATTCTGCGCTCTCCTTCACTACTGTAGCTCAGAACTAAATCTCCCTCTCCCCACGGTCAGGACCCTTCTCCATGGACGACTTCATCCACACTTACCCCATGTATACCAACGACAACCGTTTCTCTCCTACCTGAGCTCTTTGGGATGTCTGGACAGAACACGGTCACGGCATGTCTCAAGCAGTCATTCAGGCAGCTGTTGAAGAAGGGCTGGACCTGGAGGAGCAGAAGGATGAAGAAGATGCCTACCCACACTCTGGGATCAGATGTGAGTGACAGACTCTGGTTGGCCAGGCTCGGGACACCATGTAGCTGCTGAGCTGCATGTGGTAGTGTGTACCTATACCCCAGCTGCACGGGAAGCCGAGGCAGTCTCCTCAAGGCCAGCCTGGGGAATACGGTAAGACTCCATCCATCTCAAAAGGCCTGCGCTCCTTATTTTTCAGGGTGGCTGTTAGACCAGGTTTCCCACTCATATCAGGCTGGGAGGACCAGGAGGAGAAGGCAGCCAGAGACTCCTAGCCAGTAGTGGCTGGAGCTGCCCTCCTTGCCTGCCTCAGAGGAAGGCCATCTGTGCACACTACTCTCCTGACACTCTACCCACTCACCTGCACGTGGTGGCGGCAACACCAGTTAGAGTTGCTTAGAGGGAGTGTGGAGTTGGCTCGCTGGTGGAATTCTTCTTGTCTGGGCTGGAGAGAGAAGCAGAAGCTGGTGAGACCTTGGGATTGTACATCTCCAGAGAAAGCTGTTAGGAAAGCGACCCTCTGTGGGCCAGTGCCCCTCTTACAAGCCCCAGAAGGAGAAATGCTTTTCTGATTTCTGCTCCAGGAAAACTGTCATTTCTGCAGGGTGACTAGCCTGTGGTAAACTCAGGCACATTTGCTCTGGCTGCTGGACTAGGGCACCAATATATGAGCATGCGGCAGGTATGCAGAGAGCACAGCACACTTTCTGCTCTCTTGGCCTCATCTTACCTACTTCCCTCTGTCTTAATCTCACTTCTTTTTAAATTTCCAAATAATTTTTGAGAGGAAGTAGAATAGAGAGGCCAGGCAAGAATGTGGAGACGTAGAGAGCACACAGTAGATGGGATGGAAAATATGGGTGGGTGGTGGGCGGCCAGTACCATCATTCCTTTACCAACTGAAGAGCGGTGGGCGGCCTGTACCATCATTCCTTTACCAACTGAAGAGCGGTGGGTGGCCAGTACCATCACTACTTTACCAACTGAAGAGCGGTGGGCGGCCAGTACCATCACTATTTTACCAACTGAAGAGCAGTGGGCGGCCAGTACCATCACTACTTTACCAACTGAAGAGCGGTGGGCGGCCAGTACCAT
>LOJH01015462.1:0-12014 GCA_001685095.1 Ellobius talpinus | reverse complement strand
GTGTGTGTGTGTGTGTGTGTGTGTGTGTGTGTGTGCGCGCGCGCGCGCGTGCTCTAAACAATCAACTCTACTAAGGCTGGATATAAACATGGAAGGTGACTCTCCATCCATGTCACCACAAGATGGTCTGCAAATGGGCATTTTAATTCCAGCCAGTCTCCGCAGTGAGGGCAGCATTCTGTCCAGCCTGAATGACAAAGGAAAAGTGAGCGTATGGTTAAGGAAGGGCAATGGACTGTCTCTCTAAAATTTAAATATTTTATTCTAGAAAGAATCCATTGTTTTTCAGTGACTCAAGGTTTCACCTCACTGGGGGGAATTACCCCTGAGAGAATGTGTGGTAATGAGAAGTCTCCAACATGTCCCATGCTTGAGCAAGCTGTCCACATGCTTCACCATTCTGAAGTCTTCGCTAGCAGCTTTTATCACGCTAAAGCTTCCCCTAATACACATAGTCGATGGGGCATGACTCCGTCCCTGACTTAGATCAAACTCAGCTCCTCTCAATGAGCTTGTGACTCCTTGAGTCAACTTGAGTGATTTCACTTATGTCACCAGAAGTTGAAAGGGGGAGACCTCATGTGTAGCTTTCGAGAGCTAAGTCATCCCTGATAGAAAAGAAAGCGTTTTTAGTGAATCACACAAACTTTTATAGGCAAAAGGATGCCTGAGCCTATGACTGGTTGGTCCCTTCCACGGTGTTTGTTCTCCATGATGGAGCATAGACTAACATGTCTCCCTCCATGCCACCTTGTCAGTTAATGGTCCTCAAAATTGTTGCTACCTGCTCCTGTCTTTACATGACCGTCTGAAAAGAGCGGTAGTTTTGACGAAATCTGATTCATGGAAGACAACAGGAAGAGGGATAAGTTGCATCCTGTTGGGCATTTCCACTCAGACTTCCCATGGAATATTAAATCAGTGCTTCCCTCTACTCTTGGGGGCCCCAAACATTTCAGGGAGGGAATTTTGAAAGGTATGATGGCAGACAATATTGTATCCATTATGGTCACAGGCCGAGATGAACCCTACTCCGTAGTTGCTGAGTACTAATTAATTAACTGAATATTTATAATTTACTATTATCTATAGTCAGCTAACAGACTATGGTAATTCTTTACTGATTATCTATGTTACTGAACCTCAGTTGCCAGATCTGTAAATGGGGATAATAATGGCCTCCGTGCAGGGCTGGTGTGCTTCAGTTATAGAGCCCTTGTATGATATATGCACGAAGCTCTGGATTTGATTCCCAGCATGGAGGAAAATGACACTAAGTTTATGTAACTGAAGTATTCATTACGACATCAACCACTCTCCATTCGTGTCCCCTGATTCCCCGCCGCTGGCCCTGAGCCTTCTCTGGGGTGAACCAGTCTCTCCCTACACAACCCCTCTTCCTTCCTCTGACACATTTGAGTTTCCCCTGGAGTATGATTCTTTTTCTAGCTTCCATTCCTGTCCAGTTGCCCCACGAGCAAGGTCTGTGTCCCTGCTCCCCCCGCACCTCAGTCATCTCCTCCAGCTCCTAGTGCACAGCTAATCGACACTTCCTGAGCACAAACACTGTGCCTCTCATCCGGGCGCAGGGCACAGTTTTGTTCAAAATTGGTCGAATTAAGAAATGAGTTGATGAATGCAAGGCAGAAGCTTACTGATTCCAACCGGTGGGAATTCCTTCAGCCAGAGCAGTGGGGAGGGGATGTGAACACACTTACCCCCAGAAGGCTCTCTGCCTTTAGAAACATAGATATACGGCCAACTGTAACATACTTCCCTTTTAAAAAGTAATGCCATTTAATGCGAACAGCTCAAAAACCACTCATTTTGTTTAACTTCATTTCTGCATACATAGTAGTAACTTGTATCAGGGTAGCAATACCAAGAAGTTTCTTTAGGTATTTTTTTTCCTTTTGCCTGAGCAGAGGACAAACAGGAAGGGAAAACAGGAATTGAATCCCCTAGCTAGCAGTCATGTGCTTCTGTTTCTCAGAGGCTCGGTTACAGCAAAGAGGTAAATGTCACTTAGATATGAAGTTAGTGACTTTGAATCTCAGTCCCTGGTGAACTAGGGTATTTCCATGAGGTGATCACTGCTCTACATATGTCAATAATGTGTCGTCATTCTGTTGAATAGAGCTGCATTACAAAGGAATTTCCCTAGGAGTCCTGGCTCAGCCATTTCCCAGGCCCTTGAGTGGAGTTTAATACCTGGTATTTGTGAGATGTTCACAATTATCTGTTTTCTGCAAGGTGCTGTCCAAGGCATAATGCAGGAGAGACAGGCTGTCCACCCAGAAGGCTCAGGGCACCCAAAGCACACAGACAAACCTCATCAGAAACATAGTGTTACGTAAGAGAGCTGGACCACAAGAGGATGACTGGACAGGCCAAAAGCAAGCCAGAGAGTGCAAGAAGTGGGCAGAGTGAACTGCTCTTTGGGACAGTGAAGCCAAGGAAAAGGAGGCAGGAGAATGCTGGTGGACCAGGGTGAAGAGAACTCATCTGGGGGAAGAAGAAGAGGCAAAGGGATAGGGGACAGTTAATGCATGAGGTGCTAAAAGAAAACAAAGTCAGGACGGAGGAGGAAACTTTGGGGAGCAAGGCTTCTTCCTCTGAGAGTATAGACAGGCTTCAGGAGGAGAAGAGACATGTCAGGAGTTCCTACCGGAGACAGGCAGTGCTGGGACCAAACGCGCACACTGGGCGAGAAGCGGAGGACTCGCGACACCCTGGTTTCACCATCGCGGTGCACACTGGCTGGCACCAGCCTAGATGGTGAAAGCACATTCATCACACCAGCCTGCTGCCTATGGCTGCAGTATCATCGATAGAAAGAATCTGAAGGTGCCCAGAGGGGAAGCTAAGAGCAATTGGAAAACAGCGAGGCCCAGAGAGCAGGGATTTGGGGCAGCGCATTGGTCACTCTGGAACTTCACCTCAGCACCTGGAGACAAGACCCACAGTTCTAGTGAGAGTCTGCCAGTATTCACGTTTCTGAAGGAGATGGTTGGCTGCTCTAATTTCAGAGACGCAGATCTAGAACCCTGTCTGTTACATTCACTGCCAAGCACGGGGGCTTATTCCTCACGAAGGAAGAGCCAGGTATATGATAAACAATATACGGGATTCTGACTGCAGCACGCTTTGAGAACATCTCTCCGCCCTATCATTGATCATGGCACTTGCCGGCCTGGGAGGTCAGGTGATCTATCTCCTGGGCGGTCAGGTGATCTGCAGTGAAAAGAAATACCATAGAGCAGGGCTTTGGTGCAGAGGCCGGGCATTGTTTGCTGTAAAGGCCAGTCCTGCATATTATGGAGTGTTTAACAGCATCTCTTGTCTTTGGACACTCAACGCCAATAGCAGCCCCATCACTGTCATCCAGTGTGACTCCTGACATTGCCAAATGTCCCGAGAGTAAAACTGTCCCTAAGTGAGAATCCCTAACCTGGAAGGACAATCCCTGCAGAGGAGCAAACCGGTGTCCACACTCCATTATTTCTTTACCAGTGACCGTATACCCTCCCGTTAGTTCTCCAAAAACCTGCTTCTTCGTCAAACCCCACAGTCACATCACCTCGTCCGGCAAGGCATTGCTGGATGGATTGCAAAAAGGAAATCCTCAAAGTAGAGCTGCAGAGATATGGAGAGGCATTTCATCTAAGAGTGGTGCCCAATTCGTGTTGCCTGAAATCTGCAATGCTTGGAGAGCCATTCTAATGACGACTAATGCCAAATTGTAAATATGAACCTCTAAAGTCTCTCTGAGCTTCGGAGGTGTGTGTGGCTCCTACAATTTCCCTGCAGCCCTGCTTATATTCCTCTTGTGGGCCCGGGTCTTAGAGAATTTGTCCTCCAACACCCAAACTTGCCTCGCTCTGAGCACACTATGCTGAGAGTCCCATAAATGGCACCCAACCCAGTGCCGTCTTCTCTTGTTGGCAGCTCCTTAAGATACTCACTTGTTTCTCTTTCCCACAGGCTGTTGAAGATGAAACCACACCGTTTTCTGAAAAAGAGGTAAAAGCTGACCTGAGACTATGTAAAAGAAACCATTTCTCAGACCATCTGGAAAATGAAATTGTTGTACTTATTAAAATAGCCTTTCTTCACATTCTTGTGACTTACTAAAAATGACCATTAACATATTCTGTTGGTTCCATTTTGGTTTTGGTCAGAGTTTTTTCTGAACTCAGTTTCACTGAGAACTTCGATGACATTTATCCCTCACTTCCTTTTTTTATTTTCTCTGCCGCCTTCTGGCCTGAGGCTAAGGATGTGTCACTCTTGGCACAACAGCTTCTCTTTTTGACAGAATCAGTTAAGACTCGATGACTGTCTCTGTGCTGATCCATCATGGCTTCCTTTGAAAGCACTCCGGTCATTACTGTGTCAGATTCTATTTTGAGATCCAGCTGGGGAAACCGGAGATAAGGTCCTCTCTTTATCCCAGGAGACACACTCACACATCTATAGAACAGCAAGGATCATCACCGTGGTGGCAATGATAGTGTGCGTGTTCTTCTGCGGCTACCCTGTGAGCATTGACAGACTGAACTCACAGTGTCGGGGGCAGAGTTTTATCTAGAATGACAGAGCGCAGGTGCAGGTGGTGTCATCCAAGGCCTATGAACCATCCAGTGTGGGCACAGCCAAGGTTTCATGAGCAGAGAGCGGCTGGGCTGAGGTTTGAGGATCACTCTGCATCAAAGAGGCTAAGAGAGCGCAGTACCTGTGCTGACTAGTCTTGGTTTTGGTGTGCGTGTGTGAACACAGTATGTGCACAGGCATGCACACATGGAGGTCAGAGAACAGTTTTCAGGAGTCAGGTCTCCTCTTCCACCTTGTTTTTGAGCATGGTCTCTCTTGTTTCTGCCAAGCTACTTATTCCATTCCAGCTGATCTATGATCCAGGTAATTCTCCTGTCTCCATTTCCAATCTTGCCATAAGAGAGTTGGGATTAAAGATTTAGACCACCACACCCAATTTTGGTTTTGTTTTGTTTTGGCTTTTTGCTTTGTTTTGTTTGGTAGCATGGGTTCTAGGGGTCAAACCTAGAGCCTTTACCCATAGAGCTATCTCAACCGTCCCTCATGTACCCACTTGTTATTGGCTCTGATCAGGACCAGGACAAATTCCTCAAGCTAAAGGAATTTGGGGAAATAACAGACGCAGGCAGATGGCTCCCACCTGCCCTGAAATAGGTCCTAGGCACTCATCATAGCAGTGCCTCCCACGCGCAAAGGAAGGAAACAGTCTTATTTTACAGATGCAGGTAAGGAATCTAGGCAAAAATAAGCTGCTCGGTTCCCTCCGTTTACAGTTAGACCATACGCCCTTTAGCCAGTTGTACTGCTGAACACTGTCCATTCTCCATCAATGCTATCACAAAACACACAAGCTTAATTGTTTCTTCAGGATCTGGTTTCTTATCAAGGTTTGCAGAAGACTTACACTAAAGAAATCTGTACCCTTTTCTCTTGTTAATATATGTTTGCTAAAAGTATTTTTAAACTTTATTCTTTGACCAGGTCATTAATGTGCATCTGTTGATCACATTCCTTCCTCACGACCCTCTGCCATCCTCCATACTGTTCCCTTTGGTCCCCTTTCTTCTAGCTCACAACCCTCTCCTACTTTGATGTCTCTTTTTTTGTCTTTTTTAATGACCGTGTAAGTTTAATTAGTGTTGTTTGCATGAATGTGAATATAGATTTAATTTATTGGAGCATGGTTAAGTTACCAGTGACTATGCCACTATAGAAGAATGACTTTGCCTCCTTCAGCTGCTATTAGCTGCCAAGAAGTCCTCTGCTAGGGGTGGGGCCTCATAAATGCCCCACCCCAAACAGACACTCATCTGTCTTATCTGATAGAGGTATCCACCATGAACCTAGCAATGGGCAAGGAAAAGAGGTCTCCTCTCTTACAACCCCTTATATTCCCACACTGCATTTTAGACTGCTTAGAAGTTTTTAAAGCAGCCACAAATAGATTGTCAGAACAAGAATTAAAGCAGGGAGGAGGAGGGGAGACTACATGAGAGAATCTAGACTAAGTGTTTTCTGAAGTCCAGGTAAAATGTGAGCGCCACGGCAGTTTTAGTTATCCATGACTTCGTAACTTCATCTCCTCTAGGAAAAGAAGAGATACAGATGCTTAGTCTAAGCCCTAAGGAGATTAGCAAGGCAAACCTCTACCAGGGGAGAATGGTAGGAAGGTTGCTCTCCACCGACGCAGGACAGTCCTCTGTGTATCTGTGGAGAAGTTTATGCTCTAAGGCTGCGCTCTGAGGTGCTCTGCCTGTCGCTCCATTGTGGCAGAGCTGAGCGGTGTTTCCGGAAGCCCAGTGTGTGTATGAGTATGACCTGAGTATACAAACACAGCTGGTCAGGGGTGGGAACTGAGTTCCCCTACTTCTCTCGAGAAACTAAGTCTTAGAGCAGGGGTTCTCAATGCCAAGCACACCTGAGAATCACACAGGGGCCCCGTGAAGACACAGGCGCTGGCCCATGCCTTTGGAGTTCATCCTAGGCGTTTCCCTAACTAACCCGATCCCAGGCAACACTCTGATGACTATCCCACAGTCACATTTTAAGAACCACCGGCTTAGAACATCCCTCATGAATATGAATAAGTGGTCCCTCTTGGGCTTTGCATAAGGGCTGGGAGCCACAGAGTTTAAGATGAACAAACCAAGGACGGGTCTTCTGAGAAGGTAGGTCGCCAGCTTAAATGAAAAAGAGAGCCATTGCTCTAGATGATGAAGATAAGAATAGCTAACGGTTTTGGACGTTTTCTCTGTAATCTGAACTAAGGTTTAATGTACATTATCTTACTTGGCATCTGGCCTGGGCAACAGAGTTGGTGTTCTATGTGTAGCGCAGAAGCCAGCTCTGTGTACATGCCGAGAGGGAGCGTCACAGCTTCTGCAGGCTGATGTGGTTGGCAGGGCTACCTGCACACAAGGCCACGCCGTCTCACAGGAAACACCTTTCAATCTGGACAAGAAGTCACCGGAGGCCTGAGTTCTGCCTGGCAGAGCCTGCAGGAAACAGCTGAGAGAATGCGAGGGCAAGCTCTAAGCATGCTCTCTCTCAGGCGCGGGATAACCTGCACAGGAGGCAGTGTATCAGCCCTGGCATTCAGCAAATCCCCTGAACATCTGGGACTCATCCTTGAGCAAGGGATGAGCGTTCTCTGGGGAGGCATCTGGACAAAGACAACTCTAAAGTGTCCCCAGGCAGATTAAGAACAACTGGTTAAGGTTCGATCCAGGGCAATATGAAAGGGAGGCAAAACCCAAAGCTAAAGAAACAGGTCTTTAAGGGTTTGCTAAGGAGTTACTTTTTAATAGTAATGTGTTTTTTAAATTTATTTGTTATTATTTGTGTCTTTCACATCATGCCTCTGGGTCCCACCCATCTCCTGCCCCACCCCAAAATAATTCAAAATAAAACTTAAGAGAAAAAGTAGAAAAAGGGGGGAAAGGAAGAAGGGAAAGTCATGGAATCTGCAGTGTGACACAGCGAGTCACACAGTAAATCTTTTTATCCATATGTTTTATATGCAGTCATTTATCATAAAGAATCATTGGTCTGGGGTTCAAGGCCCCTGTTCCCTGCCGCACCATCGACACTGGGCCCTCACTGGGACTCTTCCTGGACATCCTGTGGCTGCCCCGTGTCATGGAGATCTTGCAGGACTGACACCTCTCACCCCACCCCCAAGCTCCAGCAGATCATAGATGGGGTGGATGTGGGTAACCCTGGTCCTGGGCCTGGGTGTTTGCAGGGTTGATTAACCCACCGGCTCTTCTCTGTCTTTACCACCAGAGTGAGCTCTCCAGCATTGCCCTGGCCCGTTCATCCCCTGTAGCTATGAGCAAGAGGCTGGGCCAGTTCCCCTGTTTTCACATCCTCAGGGTCAGTTCTCCTGTACCCAAACCCTCAAGGTCAGCTCTATCGCTCTACGCTCCAGGCTAAGTGTAGGGGCCCCTCTCCCGAGTGCTGTAGCTGATGAGGGGCAGGGACCACCCTCCTGCTCTAATGACGCCAGAGACAGCTCTTCCACCTATGCACCTGCCACGTTCTAGATGTTTCTCCCTATATAAGAGTCTTTGATCTTCACCTTCAAGTCTTTATTGAAATGTCACCTACCCAAGGAGGCTTCCCTGGCTACTATATTCTGCACCCTTTATTTTCTCTCTAGCACTGAACACCACCACCACACATGCGCACTCATGAGCACACATGCTTACCCATACATGTGCATACACTCACACAGACCTTGCTACTTACCTGGATTATGGTTTATCTCCCCCATGGACTAAACGAGGTATGGAAGCAGGGCTTTGGTCATTTCGCTTCACTGGGTTTCCTGACACTTGAAGCAGAGCTTGATTATAAATACAAGCTCTGGAGACACTGGTTTAGTGGATGAATCCATCCCTACTCAAAAAATAAAAACAAAACAATATCCTTGGAGAGAAGCAATCCAGAAGAAAGTCCCAAGAGCTCTTTGGCCTCAGAGGAATGGAATTTATTGAAGGAGGGAACAGTTTTGGTTCTCCCCTTCATTTCTGAAAATAGTGCCTGGCCCAGTAGTCCTTTCCAAATGCTTAATGCCTTCATGGAAACACAGAGGAGAATGCAAGTGGGTGTCTCAGGGAAGGGGCAGGCAAGATAACGAGAGGACAAGAAAACAGAAACTGGATTTGCCCTAGTCTCTTTGGCCTCAAGCAGGTCCTGAAGGGGGCTCTTTGGCTGCCTCTGTTCTTTGGATCCTGCAATTATGGTTTCCTCATATTCAAAAAGTCCTCTGCCAATTGCATCACTATGAGCATCTTTAAAGTTGTGACAGTGTCCTCATTAGAAATCCTTCCCATCACCGGAGCTGATGAGGCTCAGTCGGAACAGTAGTACTTTCCTAGGCCTGTGTTCAGTCTTAGCCCACCTAAGCCACAGGTGGTGATGCACACCTGAAATCCTAACACTGGGACTTGGAGGCAGGGAGAACATGGGTTCACCCTCAGTTACGCAGAAAGTTTGAGGATAGCCTGGGTGGTATGAGGCCCTGTCTACACACACAGACATGCACACACACACAGAGAGAGAGAACCCATTTTTGATCCCAGCACCACATAAATGTATTTACAGTGATATGTAAATATTATCCCAGCACTGGGAGACAGAGATAAGAGAGTCAGGAGTTCAAGGTCACCCTGAGTGACACAATGAATTTGAGGACAAGAGGGCCCAAGATGCAATAGTCAGCACCCTATAAAAATCCACTTATGGCTGTACATGTCTGTAGCCCCGAAATAGAGGTGGGGCATGGTTGTACATATCTGTAATCCCAAAATAGAGGTCGGGCATGGATGTACATGTCTGTAGCCCTGAAGTAGAGGTGGGGCATGGCTGTACATGTCTGTAGCCCCAAAGTAGAGGTGGGCATGGCTGTACATGTCTGTAGCACAGAAGTAGAAGTGGAGGCAGACAGATCATGTGAACTTGCTGTACAGCTAGTTTAGCCTAAATATTGAGCTTCAGGTTCAATGAGAGACAGTGTCTTCCTCTGGCCTCCACATACATGAACATGGCTACACCTGCACATATACACCATACCCTACACACACACACACACACACACACACACACACACACACACATAAACTCATTCTATCATTCAAGAATAGATTGAGAAAGAATACTGCATTAATTTTTTTTTCAAGATGGCAGACAACATTCAGGCCAGCCCACCAGTCTCCAGAGTATAATCTAGGGGAAGCTGCAAATCAGCTATCAGAAAAGCAAAATACTCTAAACAATGGGGGGGAAGGCAGGACATCCATATCTGGACAGTATCAACTTTAGCAGAGGGAAAAGTCAGGAGGAGAGTATTAGGAAGCCCAAGGGTGGCTGCCGACTTCCAGCTATATTTTCCACTTCAGTTTTATCGGTAATAAGTTTGATCAGCTGATTCCTCACTGTGCTCTAGTTCTATTTTCCGTGGGTCCAAATCAGCAGGGGGCAGACTGTTTGACCCCAACCACTCCCCTCCCCCAAGCCCCACCCACAGCCCACAAACCAGCAGAGCCTGAGGAACAGGCGCAGGGTCACAGCTTTGAGGACTTGAGATGCTTCTGGGTGTCTATACTTCTGTGCATGGACTGTTTACGTGGGACTGGTGTTGCAAGGCTTTAGCAAACCCAGGCCTTAGCAACCTCGGTCTACACAAGCCTCCCAGACATCAGCAGTGGGCAGACGGGAGCAGGTGTGCTCACTGCGGGGCGAACACAGCATTCAGAGCTTCCATGGGTAATTTCCATAGACACTCACAGCTGGGGTACAATTTTGTTGTTCCCGCTGTGTTTCCAGATGGGAAAAGGACAAGGAAAAGCAAGCACCATGTGGGTTTGACTAAGGGTCTCAAATCTAATATGCATAAGAATTACTACTTATTAAAATGCTTGTTTCTGGGTTCCTCATATTTCTAACAAGTTCCCAGGTGCTGCTGTCGGTCTGAGGACCACTTGAGAACCATAGGCTAGGATTTCTAGCCTCAGGTACATGAGACCAACTTCCTCAGATGTCCTTCATAAATTATGTTGACTGAGTCCAGGTTTAAGGCCAAGAAGAAAGCATGGAGGAATCAACCTGATTCCACAGGACTTACTTGCAGACTCCTAGAATTACCTGCAAAACCCGACACTTAGGTAAAACCAATTACAGATTTGTTTAAGACCTGTCGTAATTTTGACCAGAAACTCAAGAGTTGGAGGTTCAACTGCAGAGTGCGGAGGTGGTATACCAGTGGACAGACAGAACAGGGAATTTGGTACTTCAGGTGGTAGGCCATCCTTTTCAGCTTCATGAAACAACGAACCCAAAGACTAAAAGGGAACAGGAATATGCCAGGGACATACTGTCTCTGGGAACCAAGGAGAAGTTGGATGGCTGTAAAAACTTTGAACTTGGGGTCAGAATAAGAATAGTTGGAGAAAGAAATAAGACCGGTTGCTAATGGGGAAGGAGGACAGAAGGGGTCCGGCAAGGACTCGCCTTGCTTGTTTGTAGCTGGTGCTAATCTGATTGGCTAGCCCTAGATCTTACTACCCCTGTTAAATAGAGAGAAGGGGGTTAAGGGAAAGGTTTGGCTTGGTGCGGTGACACAAGCCTAAAATCCCAGGCCTTAGCAGGTGGAGGTACAGGGGTCAGGTCTTCAGTGCATTCTTGGCTACATGATGAACTCCAGGCCAGATTGGGCTACATTAGACCCGGTCTTCAAATACCCCTGGTCAGAAAAGCCCCTACTTGTAGGTGGAGGCAATTACTGGAGAGATAACTGATCAAAGTGCCAAGAATAAGAGACTGAGTGTTCAGCCCCAGATAGGACGGCTGTATCAAGACCCCTACCACCGAGACTCAGGGAACAACTTGGAAGAAGAGGTGGAAAAGATATAAGAGCCAGAGGAAGAGGGCGGTACTTGGAAATCCTGTCTTCTAGACATGAAGTGGCTACCACACTCAAGAGCCGATGTGACAGCCATTATGGTTAACTGCATAAAATTAAGTTAGCTCCAAATCCTGACAGAGATGGGGGGAGGTCTTCAGGTCCCACCTCATACCAGGCTTTTTCTTTTGGGCCACAGAGCAACTCCCAAATCATGAATTAGTTATGAATGCTCAGCCTTAACTTAGGCTCGATTCTGGCTAGCTCTTTAACTTAAATTAACCTGTGTCTCTTTTTCTTCCTTTTGCCTTGGGTTGTTTTTTTTTGTTTTGTTTTGTTTTTTTTTACTTTACTTTCTTTCTGTATATCTTACTTTCACTGATTCTCATGTCTGGCTGCCTGGCTTCTTGCCCCGCGTGTTCCTCTCTTGTTCTTTCTTTACTCCTCTCAAGCCTAGATTTCTCTAGCTTTTTATTCTCTCTCCCTGCCAGCCCCACCTATTCCTCTTGTTATGGTTTTTGACTCTTTAAGAGGCAAGCCACGCCCACTCCCAGTG
>LOJH01015461.1:0-19669 GCA_001685095.1 Ellobius talpinus | reverse complement strand
GTGTGTGTGTGTGTGTGTGTGTGTGTGTGTGTGATTTATTTGGGAGCTGGATGGTTGCCTCCCCCCTAAAAAACACAAAAGAGTAAAACATCACCCAACACACATATGCACACAGCTGCTCACAGCCATCTCAACATGGACTGTGATTTGTTTCTGTGTTGACTTCCATCCTCCTTCATTTCTCCCTGATGTCTGTCTTCTCTTGCCTACCCACCAGTGATACCAAGCTTTCTCAGAGCTAGATGCCTGCTCTTAGTGAGGAAAGCTGACCATACCCAGTTCCTGGGAGTAGGGTTGTCCCTCAGACACACTGTCTCAAGCTTCCCCAGCTGCCCATGACAACTATTCCAGCACGGACATCACAGGGGGTTCTCACTCTTTCCCGTGTTGATTGCTGTCTTTATAACCCTTACCCTGCCCTAGTTAGAAGCATCTCACAAGTAGCTTTATGCAGAAGAGGGTGTACATTTTTAGGGAAGCTGGGGCTAGAACCCAGGGTCTCATGCACGCTAAACACATACCTTATTACTGAGTTACACCATCAACCTTATGAAGAACCTATTTGAAAACACTTTTAGGTTTTACTTTCGAAAATTTTGATATTGCTTTGGAAGTAAGTGAACATGTAAGGTGTGTGTGTGTGTGGCTACGGGCTAATGCACAGCATTATGTGTGCATGTGTGTTTTGTACATGTGCACATGTATAATGTATATGCCCACATATGCATGTGAGAGTGTATGTGAATTGTTATACATGAGTGTATGAGCATGTGTGTGTGCATGTATATGCTTGTGTACATATGTAAATATTTATGTGTATATTTGTACATATGTATGAATGTGTGCTGGTGTACATATATGTGCCTGTAAGCCTGTCTGTGCACGTGTGCATATATGTGTTATTGTTCAGACTAAAAGGACCTTAACCTGAAAACATAAAGGGAAATCTGGTGTTTTGGCTTGGGCCAGTTTTTTAGAATGCTCTGCTTTCCATTAGCTGAGAAAGAAAAGGCCTGAACCATACTGCCCGTGAGACTCTGGCTTATGGAGAAGTGTGTGTGAGCTCCTTCTCAGTTGTTGAGAGTCTAGGGCCGCTCTTGGTGGCCATCCAGCTGGGAATGCGGCTGCTCTGGACAGTCAATCTCTTTCACTTCCCAGTGCTCACCCCTCTACTCTTCGAGGCCTTGCCATCTCTATCTGTCCCTGTGATGCTGCCAAGCCCCATGCTGTCATCAGCCTGTCATTGTAGCCATCACAGAGCATGTAAGGTTCCTTGTGCAGCCTCTGGCTCCCTCAGTAGACAACCAGGGTTTCAACACCATGGCTACTCCGACAAATGTCCCTGCCCATCATGGGTCACAAGCCTGGGAGACTTCAAGCTGTGTGTTTGACCCATTTCAGTTCCTGGCATTGTAGCTGTGCATTTAAAGATAAAACAGACACTCTTCCCCTGACATTGCAAAGAACTAGTTACCTAAAATTCATATTGGACTTGAGTTATGAGAAGAACAACTTGTCTTTCAAACATTTGAAAAATGCTACAATGCTTAAACGTTTGCTTGTGGTAAACTTTGTACTTAGGTTGAGTGTCATTCCATTACCATGATATTATATTCTCTTAGGTGGCATGTGGCTCCACAGGGCATGTGCCCTTACGGATTTTAATGTGATTTTAGTTATATCTATAATATACACAAACATATATACGCACACATGCACATACACACAAGACACATACAATGCATACACTTGCATACACACACTTTCTTTTTCTGATGAGAACACAAGAAATTCATCATGGTGTCTGAGAGAGTGTTTTTTTTAACTCCACATTGGATTTTCAAGCTTCTCATGAGATCTCTGATGCCTTTTCTTAGTTCCCCCAAATAATTCTGTCTTGCTAATAGACTTTTGTCTGTGCACATAGTCCTGTGTATGGGTGCATGTGAATATTCATGGCTTATCATTCCATATGACCCCCTCCCCAAGCTCTACTCCCAATACTTCATTCTTTATCACCCTGAAAACCTGCACCGAAATGTTTATTTAAGGACATCTGAAGTGACCATAACTGAGTGGGGTTAGAGGCAGATATTTAGTTACCCAGAGAATGGTACAAGAGGTCTGGGGCAGAACCATTCAGGCCAGTCTCTTTCTCCTCCACCCTACTCCCTGGACCTGAGGTGATCTTGGAGAACATTTGACGAGAAGGAATGACCTCAGGGTTTCCTTTATATTTTGATTTTTTACAGCTAATGCGAACTCAAATATTGAATGTAAAGATAAATTAAGCAAATAGGGGCATTATCTGAACAATTAATTACTAAATCACAAAAGAATACAACACACATTTGTGTCTAGGCCTCTGACTGTTGTAATATTAGTTTAGATGGGTTACATTTGTTTATGCTGTGGAATATTTGTTTAATGATGCAAAGATGTGTTGCATTCCTTTACATTGCATTGTTTAACACTGTGAAGCTGTGTTACTCTACCTGCCTAAAACACCTGATTGGTCTAATGAAGAGCTGAACTGCCAATAGCTAGGCAGGAAAGAGGAAGAGACAGGGCTGGCAGGCAGAGAGAACCCATAGAAGGAGAAATCTAGGGAAGAGAGGGAGAGGGGAGTGTAAAAAGGAGTAGAGGAAAGTACCAGGGGTCCAGCCCCTCAGCCAACCATAGAGTAAGAAGGAAAGAAAGATATATAGAATAAAGAGAGCTAAGAAGCACAGCAGCAGATGTAGTTAAAGAGAAACAGGATAATTTAAGTTAGAAAAGCTGGCTAGAAGCAAGCAAAGCTAAAGTCAGGCATTCATAAGTAAATAAGTAAGAATAAGTCTCTGTGTATTTCTTTTAGAGCTGTGTGGCAAGCCCTCAGAGAACAAAAACAAAAAACTACACCTGACTTCTTAGGGGAATTCTCTAAAGATACCTGGAAGTGCTGCCCAGGTCACCTTGAGTCTTTGCGCCACGTTCCTTTTGTTGTCACAGTCTCATTTTCCACAGTGCCCAGTGCTCAGCCACGCAGCTGCCTTTGTACTTACTAAACGCCATCATGGTGCGGAGCGATCTGGAAACATGATTCTTACGGAAGGTGTTTATTTATCAATTCTTTGATGTGTAATTGTTTCACTTCCTCAGTAAAAGCAAAACATTTTCATTTTCATTTTAACAGGTGACACAGATCCAAGGACTGTGTTCTTTGTTTTGTTAAAAACAAACAAACAAACAAATCCAGCATCTCTTGTAGTGAAGGTTCCCTAACCACTCACTGCACAGCCAAGAAGGACCAGGAAATTCTGATCTTCTTTCCTCCATCTCCCGAATGCTGGGATTACAGGTATACACCGCTATGTTCGGTTTATTTGATGCTAAAGATCAAACCCGGGTTTTGGCAAGCTGGGCCAGCACTGAACCATCTGTGTTAAATCCCCAGGTAGGTCTCCTTCTGTTTGTCCCCAGGGCTTCGCTCCTCCCTGTCAAGATTACGGGACTGCACAGCCCCAGGAAGTCCTGCCCACTGTTCTGGTTAGCTGTGGGAAATCCATGCTCAGCCTCCTCCACAGTTAGCTGATGGTGGATTAGTTAGCTACTGGCTTCAGAGCCTGGCTGAAGAGGCCCTGCCCCTTACCTCCTCCCCTTCCCTTGTTCTGGAGAATATGCCCATGACCAAGCATGTGTCCCTTCTGATGAGGACTCATTTTCCAACACACAGATGTTGGGGAACCATCTCACCTCTGACTGTCTCCAGTTTTTGCTGCAGTCCTGGAACTGCATCCCTGAGAGACACACCACTACAGGCATTGAACCAGGGCCAGCATAGTTACAAGTCACTTGACTTCCCAGTTCCCCTCAGGAGCAATGTCTTCTTCAACAGATGTTTTCAAAATAATGAAGCAGAAGCATGCATTATTGACAGCGCTGGATGCTTCCCCAGCGTGTGTGTCTGTCAGTACAGAACAGAGTGCTCAAACATGTACTGCTGTCGTTTAGTTTGCAAATTAGGAAATGCCCACCCTGACTAACTGTGGAGAAGAAAAGGAAGGTCCTAGAAGCCCTGAGGTCCTTTGAAATATTCCATCAGGTTGTTCTGTGGATTCTGGAGTCTCCTCTGACATGGGTGTAAGCAGCCAGCCTCCGTCTCACTTCTTGACTTGAGGGCTTTTTAAATTTGCAAAAAGATGTCATTTTGCCATGCCAAATGAGCTCTGGACTAGGAAACTCCTTCACATGGCATCTAACTGGATATAGCTAGATCGGTTCTGTGACTGGAATCTGCATGCCTGGCCCTCCCTCCTGCCATACACACGGGTTAGAAAGTTGCTCACACTGAGAATCATGCTTGAGCCGCGTTGCGTGCTGTCATGCTGACCAAGTCTTTCCCAGTTGCTGCGGTCTTGCTGTGAATCTGAAGTGTCTGTTGTCTCCCCTAACATGGAGCTGTTCTGCTATTATTTGTTTTGAACACATAATTCCAGAGCTCTTTCCTGGTTCCAAGCCCTACAGATAAAGTATAGATAAGACCCAGTCCTCCCCCACCCTGGTGAACTTGAACTGATAGAGATAGATGACGAACAAAGAGAAAGCTGTGTTCTGTGAACGCCACGGTCTTAGTCAGTGTTCTAATGCTGCGAAGAGACACCATGACCAGGAAACTCTTCTAAAAGAAGGCATTTGACTAAAGTTTGCTTACAGTTTCACGGGGTTAGTCCATTATCACCATGGTGGAGAGCATGACAGCGTGTTGCTAGGCGTGGTGCTGGAGTCGTAGCTGAGAGTTCTACGTCTAAATCCGCAGGCAGCAGGAGAAGAGAAACACTGGGCTTGGATTGCACCTTTGAAACCTCAAATCTGGGACATTACTGTGTGAGAATAAGGAAGAGGAACAACCAAGGAGGGAAAAGGAGGGAGAAGAAGGAATGAATTTAAAAGGAAAAATCCAAAGTGGTGTTTTATTTTGATATTAAATGGCATTTGTGGTAATGTGAATATTTTTGACAAATCCTGAAATAAAAAGTCTCCATCTAACATTTTCTGCCTTTGAGATAACTAGGATTTTCAAAATAAGAAACATTTTTACGTTGGTCTGGAGTCATGGCTGGGGCATGAAGGTGGCAGAGTCTATCAATACCCTTTCAAATAAGAAGTATAAATTTCACTCTAAAATGTTGATGTGTTCAACATTTACAGTGTAAATTCTTTTAGACAAAAACATGAATTGGGATGAATATTTTTGTTTTGTGAAGAGGAAAAAATGAAATTATTTAATAGGAGATAATGCACACACATGGAGAGACTAAAGGTTGAAAGAAGACAGCGGGGTCTGCAGGCCGCAGGTTCAGGAGGGACACGATGCTGAGTCAGCTGTGCTTTCCTTCCCCTTTGCCTCGTATCCACTAACAACCCAGAGAAACAAATAGGCAAGCAGAAAAGCCAGCAAGAGGACACTGTAGACTGAGGGTCCAAAGAAAAGCAGAAGCCAGGGAGTAAATCCAGACAGTAATCACCCTGATCCAACCACATGCCTCCTAAAAGGCCAGTGGTTAAGCTGGGCACACCCCTGCCTAGGGCTGTACTGATGTGCTCCATGCTTGCCACTCTGTCAAGAGAGGCTGAGTGGGAAGACCAGATTCCCATCACCATGAGCAAGACATGGTCACCAATACCCTGGCGCCATAGAGCCTGTTTGAGCTGATTCTTACTCATCAACCACATTGCACTGGATGACAGAGCCATGTGATGTGTCAACCATCAACAGGAAGAGCCCAGGCATGAATCTGCAGGCATGTGCCAGATAACTGAAGGGTAGAACCCCACAGTCACGTGTGGAAATGTTGGGGATTTAGTCACAGCTCACTCAAGATGCTGAGAACCAAGAAGAGCACAGACTGATTGAGAAAGTCAATTCTCTTGTGCTAATATTGTGTGTGGTGGTCTGAATGAAAATGGCCCCCATAGACTCATAGGGAATGGCATTTTTGGAGGTGTGGTCTTGTTGGAGGAAATGTGTCACTGCAGGATGGGCTTTGAGGTTTCAAATGCTCAAGTCAGCCCTAGTGGCTCACTGTCTCTTCCTGCTGCCTTTGAGCTCAGATGTACAACCCTGAGTCCCTCTCCTGCACCAGCTCTGCCTGCATGCCACCACATTTCCCACCATGATGACAATGAAATAAACCTCTGAACTGTAAGCCAGCACCAATTAAATGTTTTCCTTTATAAGAGTTGCCATGGTCATGGTGTCTCTTCACAGCCATAGAAACCCTACCTAAGACAAAGTGTTAGAATCTTCAGGAATGAGCAATATGAATGTGCCTTCATCAAAAGAAAGTGCAAAAAGAACCAAGGAGAAGCTCTACAACCAAGACTAAAAAGTGACTTCAGAGAGAAACATCAGTGGGTTTACTTGACAGCAGCAAGGGAGTGGAGTACAGAGTCAGAATACTTGAAGACGGGATCCTAGAAAACCCCAGTGTGAATAACTGAGGGCAGGCAGCCTGCAGAATACTTATGAGAAACCTGGGTGGCAGTAGCTGTTACTCATACCACTGTACTCTGATAAAAGAGAGAGAGAGAGAGAGAGGACTGAAACATACTCTCAAACCTATCGCTACAAAGACATAAATCTACTACTTGGAGAACCCCGAAGACGTATGCCAGAACACATGTAGACAAACTTCTGGAAGCTAACGGTGATGAGAGGTCTTAGAAGAGGTGAAAGAAAACATTCCTATGAGAGGAGATGATTTGAAGTGTAATGACTTCTCCCACAGGAGCATGGAAGACAGAGGGAAGGGGCATTTTCAAGTGCTGAAATAACTCTGTCCACTCAGAATTCTTACTCAAGGATAGTGTTCTAAAGAAGGATGGGTGTGCCAGGACATGCTCTTCTGAGGGAACACTTGGAACCCATGCCTTCAGAGAACTACAGGGGAATTTCTCTGAGGAGAAAGAAATGGGGAGAGAATGACTTTTAAAATGCCAGATATGAAGGAGAGAGAGCAGGAAGGGAGGCTGTGAGGCCAAGTGTTTCCCTCGCTTCCTGGCTTTCTTGAATGGTGCTTATGATAGGACCAGCAAAGTATACCTCTGCTTATGATGTGCGATTCCCCTCTGTGTGCTGTGAATACCATTGGTTAATGAAGAATCTACTTTGGACCTATTGCAGCGCAGAATAGGGCAAGGTAGGAATTCCAAGCAGATAGAGGAAGAGAGAGGAGATGGAGTCAGGGAGACACCATGTAGCTGCCAGAGGAGAAAGACACAAGCCACCAGCCAGAACCTTGCCAGTAAACCACAAGCTTCATGGTAATATACAGAATAATAGAAATTGGTTAATTTAAGATGTAAGAGATAATTATAAATATGCTTAAGCTATTGGCCAAACAGTTGCAATTAATACAGTTTCTGTGTGATATATTTGGGTATGGGCAGTTGGGAATGAACGAACAGTCTCCGCCTATAGGCTTAGTTTATTCTGCGCATATGTAGAAGCAATAATTTGGAGCAGTAAGAACTCAGCATTTGGCAGCCATCAATGACATCAAACCCCTAAGTTCATTTCACTTCCCAGTACGACCCCAGGGTTCAGAGGTCTATCACACAGCCATGCAGTAAGTTATGAGGTGGAGGCAGGAAGGTGACCAACATACCCTTCAAATGGAGATGCATGCTTCAAGAACAAGCCAGAATCCAGGCAAATCCATCCTTCTGGAAGGAATTGGAGTAGCAGCCTCCTACCCCACTACCAGTGATCCTGACATCTCAGTGTGTGTGTGGGGGATCCTGGTCAGTTGCCTTCCAACATCAAATGGATAAGATGCACTCCTTTACTTGGATATGAGGTTGGAGAATGTTCTGGGTGCTCCTGCTTGAACTTTCTCACATTCACCAGTGTGGTCTAGGGAGACAGACACTTGTCACCACACAGAGGGGCACCGAAGGACTTCATGTTACTGTTAAAATATGTAATTCCCTGAAAGAATAGGACCTCTGTGCTCTAGAGACTTATACAGGAGTTGGAGCTGTAGAGATTGGTGAGTAATTAGAAGCAGTTGTGAGTTTTCAAGATCTGAAAATGGCAGCCTCTACAAGACCTGTAGGAAGCATGGCAGACCATGGTCACCTCCCCAGCTCCCTTTCTACCTACCTATCACCCAGAACACTTCCTTCCCACTCTGGTTTCTTTCCTCTGAATATTTTTAAGCCACCATAGTTATAATTTAGCTTTTCTGAAAACCCAAGTCTAAATTAATTATAGTTCTGCTAAAGGGAGAAAAAGATATTAGATGGCCAAGCTGAAGTAAAATGAGTCAACTTTTCCTCCCCTTATTAGATTTTAATGGTATTATTATAATAATTAAGCTTTTCATTAATTCCTTCATGCTTATTGAGTTACAGTTCCCTGCAGGTTTGAATCATATTTAACATGTAATTATGGCAGTCCATTTTTAGAAGGAAATGTGGATATGGGATGTGGAGTCACCAGGCTTCTAAGCTAAGAGAGAAGGAGATTGCTGGGCATGGTGGCACACCTGTGACCCCAGCACTTGGAAGACTGAGGCAAGAGAATTGAGAGTTCAAGGCCAGCTTGGATGTGTGTCCAGCTACTGCCCACACTGTCAAGAAAGGAAGGAATGCGGAGAGAAAGAAAGAAGTGCTCTCTGCAGCAGCCCAGTGTGACCTCAGCATTGCACATGTGTGTAGTAGGTTGGACTAGAGAGAGAGCAGTGTCAGTGGCAGATCTGGGGTCGGTTGAGGAGTCAGAGACTTGCTCTGCTTGGTCAAATCTACCCAGGGAACATCACTCATTTCTGATCCATTTCTTGAGCAGCCATGGTAACCTCTGAATTCAGGGTCAATTGCAGTACCATGCTCTTAGAGCTTACATGTGTGTGCGTGCATGCACACACACACAGACAGACACACACTATATTGATAAACACCACAACCCACACCAGATACAGTGACACTAACTAAAGCTTCAGACTCCAGCCTGGACATAAGAACTCTTGAAATTCAACCTTCTCGTCTTCTGTGGCACACTAAACAGATGATTGCCACACTCAGTTCACCTGTCAGAGACTGAGTTCACCTGTGCTTCCCAGCATCAAGTTCTTCCTCCATCACCTTTTCTGCGTACATTGGAGCGGATGCCTGAGAGGCTAGGTGATCCAGGATCCTGGGTCTTCGGTCTGATGGCTCAATGCCGTGAACCAGGATCCAGATGAGACCAGCATGTGATGCCAGGATATCACAGCTATCTCATTCCCAAGACCCCATGGGAGGCTGCCCACAGCCGCTCAGGCCCTGGGCAACAGTGCTGTGTCTACCTGATAAACTAAAGTTCAGAATACTTAACAAAGGGTTAAATCTCAAGGTCAAGGCAGTTGGATGCCACTGAGCTCCACATACCTCAGAGGGAGGACCCTGAGGAAAATCCTCATTCCTGTGTGGGCATCACCCTTGCTGTAGCTGAGTCTGCTTTGCCCCTATGGCAGCTGGCACTAAGAGAGGAGAGGACCCTTATTCCTCCAGTCCTTGCTGTTGTCCTCATACCTCCAACTCCTGCTAGAGTCTGATCCCAAATCTGTATGTCCCTCCTTCAGCCCTTCTCTCCCTTCTCCTCTCCCCTCCTCTCTTCCCTTCTCCCCTCTCTTCTCTCCCCACATCTCCCCTCCCCTTCCCTTCTCCCTTCTCTTCCTTCCCCTCCTCTCCCCTCCTTCCTTCCCCCCTCTTCTCTCCTCAGTTCTCCCCTTCCCTTCCCTTCTCCTTCCTTCCCTTCTCTTCCTTTTCCTTCTCTTCCCAGAATCCACTGGGAATATGCTAAGCCTGATTAAGCCTTAGCAGAAAGCACAGGATTGTGAGATGCATGCCTACCTATTATTGCACAGTGAACATTTCATCATCATAAAACATAAAAAGCAACACAACCATAAAGTTGCCCAAATAAATGGTGTTAACAGTATATTCACACTTTGTATATTTGTATGACATAGCTTGATCCCTGAGAGTGGGTTGTGATGGGGTCAGAAGAGCTGGGCCTAGACAGAAGGGCATCTGAAGGATGTACCAGAATAGCAGGCAAACAAGAACAGGAACATATGTGCCCATCACCCACCCCTCCCAGAGTTGGCTAGGTTTGTTTCTATAGTGAAAGTCCAAAGCTCAGATGTTCACCTAAGCCCAGAGGCATTGGGAATCCGGTGGGCCCAGGTATTCAGCTTCACAGAGCAAATTTTATTTTGTGAAACATTCATAAAAATCATTAGAGTATAAATTTCTCTCTTTAATATGCCAGCCAGGCTTTTGACAACATGCATATATGTTGTATATAGCCTCCTGCCTGTACAGGCCTAGTACATGTGTATGTTTGGTCAAGGATGTTGTCATAGCTGGTACTGAGCAGGCATGGAGCCAATACCCTGACGTGGTGCCTTTGGGATCCCCATCTCTTCAATAGCTGAGTCCAGTTTTTGCAAAAATCCCACTAAGTCAGCTTAGGGAAAATCCCTCTCTCCATCTAGAAGAGTTCCCTCCGCTACTCCTAGTACCTTGTCCAGCTCTTCTTGTGAACTTCCATCTGCTCCTACAACTGTTCGGACTCATGTGAGCATTGCTGAGTTCAGACTCAGTCATGTTTGGTGCTCTCAAATAAATGGTTCCCCTTCTTTGTCCCAAGGCCCACAGTGACTTCCTGTGATGATTCTGATACAGCCGACACTCTGAGGATGTAACCCATGTGAATGTCTCTCTGATCACCGGCATGCTCAGAACAGCAGTTTGGACCAGAGGTAGGAAGAGGTGGCATTTGAAATCTAAGGTCTGGCTAGGAACCTCTTCACAGGGTCAGCCAACTTATTTGGCTTGAGAAAGCTAAGTACATAAGGAGGGTCAGGGAAACGCCACAGGGTCCCTGGACCACCAGGTTCACCCATGGTGGTCTCTGTACGTATGCATGCATCTCCTCCATTGTGGCAGACAGAGGTTCTACCCCAGATGGGCAATGCAGAGTCCTGGCCTCTGTCGCCCTAGGTTTAAGACCTTGGAAAGGGGGCTCTGGTTGGGCAGTTTAAGTGATGCTTCATTATCCTTGCAGGTGTGTCCTGGGCTATAATGTCCCCAGGGCACTGTCTAGTCAGGGAAGGCATAGGGTCACCCTGAGTCGCCAGCACCTATGAGGTGAAAATGCTGCTGTAAAACAGATTCCGTTAGCCTGTGCTGGCAGAGGGAAGGCAAGTGAAGTGAGTTCCTAGGTATTACCATATAAATGAAGACAGGCTGGGAGGTGGTGAAATGTTTCAAAATGCTTTTTTTTCCCCACCAAAATGGTTTGCCAGTTATTGTAGTTATTGAATACTCACCCACATATATCCAGTGTCTTACTTGGAAAGCTGTGCAGCATCTCCAAGTCCTACGTTCAGACCTAGGAAGGAGGGCACACCATGGCTCCAGTTCACGTAGGAGGCTCTCTGCCCCATATGGGATGCATGCATTTGCATTTTTATGTAAAAAGTCCTGAGACGATTATGCGATGTATGAGCTGACATTTAAAGTGCAGTGGCTTACAGGAAGACTTGGCCAGCGTTTGTCCCTGCTGGGGGAGGGGAAACCAAGCCATGTGCCCTCCTTTCACTCCTCTCCTAGAGTAAATAAAAACCAGGAGGCCTTTGTGAGCAGGGTTCCTACATCTGTTAACAGTGAACCACACAGGGCTGGACTCTCTGTGGCCTTACTCGTAAAACCAGACCAAGGGGCAGCACATATAATCTAGAGGAGTGTTTCCTTCTCCCCGGATTTAGGGTGTTTCCAGGGGCTGCATTCGTGGACTGAATCGCTTCAGTGAGATTTGGGATGGCAGCAGTCTACAGTGTTCTGCAGATGCTCTCTCTGCTCCCTGGCATCCCCTCATGGTATCAGCTGAAGGTACAGTACTGACAGGGCCCAGGGATGCCTCCTCCAAGGTCAAGAGATTCTATTTACTTCCCTCTGCCGTACCCTGTCCTTGGGCTGACTCTGCAGCTTTGACGTAAGACAGAGATGTGAAATGAACAGCTCTCAAGCCCCCATGCAGGTGCAGAGGTCTCCATCTCCCTTATAGGTCAGGGTCTTTGAGGTCATTTTATTCCTATACTACACTAAGAAGACACCAGCTCCCTGGCCCAGTCCCGATTCCCAGAGGCTTTTTCTTCTCCTTGTTGCCGCAGAAAATGGCCACAATCCTTCAACCTTGACATTTAAAGGCAGAAAATAGTCAGGGGACAACTGGCCTCCAGAACACTGGTTTCTGAGCTCAGCCCACGGCCCTGAGCACATAGCAATGGCCGTCACACCTTCACATTGTCTTCTGCTTGACATGGGAATGTACGACCCAGAGACCCGACCACCCCTGTGCGTCAGCCTTGGGAGTCCTAGGCTGACCATGGCTGCCTGTCCTGTTAACACCCACTGACCCACACTCTCCAAGGGAATGAGATCGTGCAAGGGGTGGAACGATTGAAAATGGAGGGGAAGGTTACAGTCTCCTCTACTTATTTGCCGTTGAAGTGGCTTTTAAGAATTCATCAGTGCATGTTTGCTATATAAAGCAAGGGGTTTCTGAGAGACTGCATTCTGTTCCGGTACAAGACGTCCTTTACCATGTTCACTTATTACCCTCTCCTGCCCCCATCTGTCTGCCTCCCTAGTCCCTGTTTTCTCATCTCCTTTCTATTTCCATGTCGTGTGCGTGTGCGTGTGCGCGCGCATGTGCGTGAGTGTGCGTGTGTGCGTACGTGTGCGTGTGGGTGGGTGTGCATATGTGTGGGTGTGCATGTGCTTGTGTGCATGTGCGAGTGCGTGTGTGCGCGTGTGCGTGCATGCGTGTGCGTGTGCGTGTGTGTGCATGTTCCACGTGAGAGAACACAGGCATGAGTCTGGTTTATTTCCCTTAGTTTTGTGACCTCTAGCTCCATCCATTTTCCTGGAGACAACGTAACTTTGCTCTTCTTTATGGTTCACTGAAACTGCACTGAATATATCTGCCACATTTTCTTATCTATCCATTTGTTAGGAACCCGATTTCCATGCCAAACTTCATAGGCAAGGCTTCTCCCAGCATCGAACAGATGCTGGGTTTGGTTCAGGAGGCCTCCCTGACAAGAAAGCTCTTTGCACTTGATAGGTCTGATGGCAGACATGCCTACACTTACACGGACCAAGACCAGATTTCTGGCCCTGCGTGAGCTCCCTAAGCACTAGGACCCATGCTGACCCATGTGACTCGGGAGTGACACCATCCCAGCTACATCGGGACATTTAAGGGAGATGCAGCCCTGTGTTCTCAGTATTTTCTATCTGTAGTCAGTGGCATCCACAGATATGGAGGCAGATTATCCCTGGAGAACACAGAGTTGATAACTAACCAGTGTTACATCTGCCCCCCCAACTACAAGTACCCAGTGGGTGCAGCAGAGCTGCCTGTGGAGCCCCAGGTACCCACCACCCCACCTTGTGTTCAACCATCACTCTCAGCATGGGTTTCTGTAGCTGCCCACACTAAGGTCTCTTGCACATCTGGAAGCTTCCACCAATGCTCTGTTTTCTTTACTTACAGTTCATTCTCCAGAGGAGAAGAAGATGAGCTGAAAAGGGGGTGTTTTTGATGTTATCCCCCCAGGTCCCACTCCCTAGAACTTTGCTGGGCTGGTTGGGCTGGTGCTCTTCACGCTCCGCCCCAGAAGCATGGCCACCATCCTCACTGCAAGGTCCCCACCAATGCACAACCCTAGCAGTCTCTGCAAGCAGCTGTTTCATCTCATAAACAGTGAACTCTGTGACCTCATTCCGCTCTCAAAACCTGAGTGTGACACCTGTACCCAAACATCACAGTGTGAGCGCCAGAAGGGTCCTGGTTACCCTCCTGAGAACAGCAGTCAAGTTGGTGATTCTGCCCTTTTCTCTGCTGGTCGCCTTTCTGAGAACATCCTTCATGCTTGGCATATCAGTAGAATTCAGAGCAACAGACTGGACTTTTCTGAGGTGTTTAGGAACCAAGAAAAAAATCAAGCTAGGCTTACTGAAAATTGTCAACATGTCAGGTTGGTCTGGAAAGGACAGGTGTCGCGAGAAAGGTAGACGGTGGCTAGCCTCACCACCCTCAGTCAAATGTGGCCCAACACTGCCTCCATGTGTCACAGCCTCAGGATATAAACAAAGGAATACTAACTTCAGAGTAAGGGCTTGGGATAAACAATTTAGTTTCTGCCAGCCACCGGAGTCCAGCTCCAGCCAATTGGAGATGGGATAGGGTCATAGGAGCTAATGATTTCCAAGCCAGTTAGAACAGTCATGTTCCAGACAATCACAGTAGCCATCTCCAGCCAGCCATGGCACAGGATACACCACTCTCTCTGGATCTCTCCCAGTTCTTAGGGCTGCTTCATTCATGAATTTGATCCCAATAAGTTTAATTGACCTGGAGTTTTCTTTTATGACAATCTGGTGGCTTCTATAACTAATCCCTTCCCCATTTGTGGTGGGCAGTTTTTTACAGGAAGGTTAAACACAACTATCTTTCTGTTAGGAAGAAAGGCATCCAAGGAATATACAAAAAAACCTTGCCTGTTCATTTCTTCTTTGCTGGTACAGAGATGAGAAAGATAGTAAAGGGCCAGGCAGCTCTCAAAGTGTCTGGAAGGCTCTGTCTCATGGTAGTGGTACACAGCTGACATCTTAACCAGTCCACAGTTCCCAAGCCCATTCTATAGCAAAGTTCCCATAGACCAGTTGTCCCAAGAAATGCCTTCCCATGACCACAAGCTAGCTGCTGACTCTGTACCTGCACAGCTGCTCTTTCCTGTAGGTGTGCAGAAATGCTGCTTAATAAGCATTCGTGAGTTCCCCGAAGCAGCCACCCATCTTTCAGAAAGATGTGCTGGCAGTGACGGCTCCCGAAACACATTCTACCTGAGTACTCCTGGCCAGACAGATGAGCCTCTGTCCAACAGGCAGTCTTTGTGGATGGCGTGGTCAAGCTGCTCACATCAACATCCTGTCAAAGAAAGAGCAGCAGCTCCAGACGTTGAGGACAGACCCATGTCATTCATAACTACTGCTTATTTTCCAAGTGGGCTCAGATCAGACAACTCTCAAACGTACAGGACAGTCCCTTCCATAAGCAATGTGATGTCTTTCTCGAATCCCTTTCATAGATTGACCTGCAGCCCTTACATATTTTCCAAGGTTGTTTGGTTGTCTTTGGCACACGGTCCCTGACACAGGCTGTGGAGGCCGCTTAGTGAGTTTGAAGAGTAAACACAAACGAATATTGTTCTTGACAAGCTGAGAATGTGTCCCTCTCTTGTATCAGCAGTAAACATGGAGCCTTATGGGCATCTTTGTGTCCTTCTTCATTTTTAATGACTGTCCCTGAAAAGCAGAAATATCTTGATGTCTTCACCCTGGGCAGACAGTCGCTGGCAGCTACCCAGATGCCCCAATGCCTGTGGGATAAAGGAGAAGCCCAGCTCCTTCTCCTTCATGGATGGCAGAGTCCAGCTCAGAGACTACTATATTATCAGTAAGTGGAAAGGAAGATTCATCTCACAAGTTTCTTTCCACTCTGTGGAACTACCAAAGACACTTGAATGAAACCAACAACGGCTTTTGAAAGTCACCTCTATCCCATAACACCATGGCATAGCCATTCCAGACACAAAGACAACTGTCACCATCCCAGTTAGTGATCTGAGGAGGGACATCTTTTCCCCTCGGGTCTTGGAAGCACACATGGTACAGAACTTTCTAGACACCAAGGCTGCCCTACTGGGAGAAGTAAGGCAAGGGCAGGCAGATGCAGCCCCTTCCGTGCTGGCTCTCTGCTTGTCACAAGGTTTCAGCTCCGTTGCGTATAAGAACACAACAGGTTTATAAGCAGGGTCCTGAGGTATCACTTACCCCTCCCAACAGACTCATCCCTCTACCTCAGGTGAAGAAGCACATGGTTGAGAGGGATCAGTCACACAAGAGGCCCAGACTCTAAAGTAAGACTCCTCTCTGGAAGGAAATTTCCTTTCTGTCTTTTTAACAGACGAAAGAAAATCACTTAAATGTGAACATTATTATAATACAGACATGTTTGTTCAAAAGACAAATTGTAGTTAATGTCTCACTGTGGGGGCCAATCTGTTTTGAGTGTGAAACAAAATTAATATAAATTAAATTAATAACTAAATATCTACTAGAAACTTTGCTCCCCTGAGATTCCCTGTTTTGTTTTGTTTCTTAAAGCACTGTCCAAGTGTACAGCTATGTATATTTTTACAAAAAATATTAATGGCAAAAATATTTAACCAATTTCACAAAAACATGGCAAATGCATGTATGAGTACTGAGCCTGCTGATGTGAGGCTGGAAGGACAGAGCCCCTCGAGGAGAGAATGCAGAGCAGGCCTCAGGGTACTAGTGATGGACTCCACCTGAGACTAGATATGCAGCCAGGTTGATGACCTTAGAAAGGAAAACCTGCAGACAGATGAGACCTACAAGAAAACATCCATGCGTCTGGGTCTCATCACAAAGTGGAAATTACCCAGATTGTTTCCAGTGGCCAGGTATAAACTGCTCCTTATGGCACACTGGAGAAGGAGGAAGACAGGTATCACTCAGGATGGACTCAGAGCATCCAGCAGCAGGGGCGCACCTGTCTCTCAGAATGTGCACAGGATATTCATAGAGTAACGGGCATAATTCAGGAGCATTAGTGCTGCCTGATGGTATTATGGAACAGTAAGGGCAAGAGTGTGCTTTGAATGTCACAGGTCATTCTTTTCCATGGAATGTGGTAGGAGCTACATGTGGGGGTCAGCTGTTCAGACTAAATACACACAGACATATGTGTCCACAAGTAACCACACACACGTATGTGCGTGTGAACATACATACCTGTGCGTGTGAACATACATACTTGTGCATGTGAACATACATACCTTTGCATGTGAACATACATACCTGTGCATGCGAACATGCATACCTGTGCTTGTAAGCATACATACCTGTGCATGTGAACACACATACCTATGCATGTGAACATACATACCTGTGCATTGAGCATACATACCTGTGCATGTGAACATACATACACTCACACACAGGTTGTATGCTGCAGCACATATGTATACAAGAGCAAGCACAGTGATCTGGCTCAGTAGGTAGAAGAGATTGCTGCCAAGCCTGCCAACTTGAGTTCAGTCCTGGGACCCACTGGTAGAAGAAGAGAACCAACTCCTACAAACTGTCATCTGACCTTCACACGTGTGCCACGGCACATGTGCATCATAGTCCCCCCCACATAAAACAAGTAAATAAACAATGCAATGTAGTAAAAATTAAAAAGAAGAGCATATGCAGTTAACACACAGAAGAGCATAAACTGATGATATCCAAAACCCTGGGAGGATTGTGGCAACTGTAGACCCAATTACACTTTCTGGATGTGACATTTCCTGTTACCGTGTTACCACTGACAGACCCTGTGCGAGGCAGGCAGAAGGCCTATTAATTTAAAACCATATCATAATCTACAGTTACTAAAAACCAATTTTCCTTTATTGGGGGATGGCTAAGCACACATATTTGTACAGAACGTATGTGCATGCAAATGTATGGTGTATGCCCATGCCTTAGGTGACTGTTCCTGTCTTACTGAGTTGTGTGTCTAGAGGAGTAGAGGTGGCAGAGGGCTTCAGCAAAAGCTAACACTGGCAGGGCCTCCCGTGGGTTTGCTTCTCAGTCCCCACAGATCCACATCTGTCAGAGCAGATGGGTCATATGACTAAGAGCAAGATTTAGGTGGAAGCAAGTTCCAACATTGAGCCCCCAGATCCTCAGACCCTGATTGCCTGGATCCTCTTCAGCCACCCTCAATCCATCCTGTCCTGTTGGGTCTGAGCCACCAGCATGCCCCACAAGTGACAGAGTATTGGAAACAAATGTCCAAGCCTGGCTTTTAAAACTGTGTTTGAAGCGTAGGTCCACGCTGAGTTTAGAGACATTGAGACAAGAGTATAATCTTGGATGATGTGGGGCTCTGGATTTCTCTCTCTACCTAATTCATAAAGTGTCAGAGCAACCATCTTGCTCTGATAGCTCAACCCAAACCCATATGCTCATGTGGCTCCTTCCATCTCTCTCTTCTCGTTGAGGCCTCTCTGAAGACAGCACTGGGCTCTGCTCCTCCGTAATCACTCAGGCCAACCCTGTAGGTGTTCCCTTTTCTTGGGAACTTCCCTTCTCTGGCCTTCCATCTCTGTGTGGCTCCTCCAAGCTGCAGGCAAAGACATCCCCTGCTGGGATCTGACTGATCCACGTCTCCTGTCATAGATGTGTGGCCCCCAAATTGTCAGCACCCTAAGGCAGTCAATGCTATCATTCTTACCGAGATCCTACTCAAGGCCCACCTGGCCACGAGCTATCCTGAGTAGCTTCCAGAGTTATAGGGTAGAAGAAGTGGACAGTGTGGACACTCCTCAGCATGCTCCTCTTACAAGGGGCATTTGATCCCATGTCAATTCCTATTGGATGTAAACCAGCTGGGTGTCTTGCTGCAAGCACTTTTGTGGTCATCCTGCACTTGCTGTCAGCCCGTCCCTCAGCCTGGGGCTCAGTCACAGCAGTATATACCATTGTCCCACACTGCCCTCTCTGGTGAGATCGGATCAGACTAGCAATATGAAAAATATGACATCTTGAGACATCATTGCTGTGTCCTATGCAGAGATGCAGAGGGGCCCTGGCGTAGGTGCAGTGACTCCCTTGTTGTTCTGTCACCAAGTGGTTCTCACTGTGATCACACCTGTGTTTCTATCCTTTTCTGCTGACCTGCTCCACCCCACCCTACTCTCAGCTGACCCCAACTGAGGGCAGGATCTCATCATGCTAGGTCAAGTCTTAGGGACAGTAAGGAAGGTAAAAGAAATGGGGTAAGCTCAGCGACATAGTCCGCTGCAAGAAGGAGTAAGGGCCCTCCCTTTGGCAGAGCCAAAGGTCAGTTAGCGGGACACGTTCCAAACCAAAGCTCCTCTCTCTCCACATAGTGCACCTCCAGTTCTGTCTTGCTGTGTAACTTACAAACCAAAGCCCAGGGAATGATGAGCCCAACATATCAGGACATTGGACAATCCTATAACTCCCTGGTTAAGAGCACAGGGCCTCTCAGATCTTGGTGTTATGTTTTTTTCATTACCCCACAGAGGTTTTAAAAAAAGAATACTACAGCCCTTGAGACTAGAGAGGAGGCCACAAGATTAATCTAGAATTAAGAGAAATGGACTTTAGTGTAAAGAGAACTCCATGTTACCACATGGCAGGGGAAGGAACACCCAAAACAAATAAATTGGTGATTGGGAACAAGTAGACATACTATCTGCTGAGGTTGTTTATGGCATTTTAACATCGAGCCTATCCAGAGAAGAAACATGCTAGGGACCAAAAATCTGCAGTGAGCCGAGGACAGGATGTTTGTAGAAATTTCATTGTCAACACAGGAGAGAGGCCAGACTACTCTCTGGTTGTATCATATTCAATCATCTCCAAAGCACTTGAACAGAATCATCCAGAGACCAGCTCTTTAAGAGCCCTTGCAGCACAAATTCTAATTGGTCTTAATAATAAAAACTCAGAGTCAGATATTGGG
>LOJH01015458.1:28901-42281 GCA_001685095.1 Ellobius talpinus | reverse complement strand
TGGGAGGATGGGGAGGGAATTGGGAGGAGGGGAGGAGGTGGAATTTTTTTTTAACAACAATAAAAAAAGTCTGAAAAAAAAACTAAACAAAACTACTGGAGGTATCACCATCCTTGATCTCAAGTTATACTACAGAGCTATAGAAAAAAAACAACAGCAACAACAAAAGCAGCATGGTACTGGTATAAAAACATATACCAAATTGACCAAAGGAATGAAATTGAAGACCCACATATAAGCCCATATTTCTACAGTCACCTGATTTTTCCATAAAGAGGCTCATGATACACACTGGAGAAAACACAGCTACTTCAGTAAATGATTCTAGTCAACTGGATAGCTACATGTAGAAGAATGAAACTAGATCCTTATCTCTTGCCTTGCACAGGATTCAACTCAAAATGAATCAAGGATCTCAACATAAAACCTGATACCCTGAACCTGGCAGAGGAGAAAGTAAGAAATGCCCTTGAACTTACAGGCCTAGGAAAGGGCTTTCTGAACAGGATCCTGATAGCATGGACATTAAGGCCAACAATTTTCAAAGTAAAGCATTTTCTATGAATGGAAATAAAAACAGAAATGACATAGTTTCCAATGGCAACAACTTATATCTACTAATGGGTTATATAGGAAACAGCCATGAAAATTCATAGCCCTAAATCCCTCTATAAATAATTAAGAAAGAAAGAAAGTTTTAAAATATTTTCAGCACAAAACACAATAAAAAAACAAGGAAGCTAACCGAAACAATGTGAAAGGAAATTATAAAGATGGCACATTAGTTAATGAACTAAGGAGCAGGAAACAGTAGATCAAATTGGCAGGTAGGACCTTTGTTCTTATAGCACACAAAATAGACAACTAACTTAGCTATTTCCTCAAAAAGGGAGAAAGAACAAATATGATATTAAGGAAGTAAAAAACAAACCCTTGGAAATTATCTTGTGCAACTTTATATAGGTTCATTTGAAAACCTAGATTAGATGAACACTATCTTGAGAAAATTCAATTATACAAATTGGTTGCAGACTCAGGGGAAGCAGCTTGCTGGCAGAGGCCCTGCCTAGCATTTCCAAAGCCTTGAGTTTGTTCCATTTTCAGCATTGAAAATAAAAATTAAAAAAAAATTGACCTCAGGCTCAATGTAGTGGCATATCCCTATAATCTCAGAGTTTGGGAGGTGGAGGCAAGAAGTATGAATTCTAGAACAGTCTAAGGAACATATCGAGACTATTAAAAGAGACAAAAGTTAACAAGGTTGGCTCATGAAGAGAGCACCTGCCTAGCATGCATGAGGTCTTGGATTCAACTTCCAACTCTTCTTAAAAAATGTTACATAGATCAGTATCTACTGAAGAAATAAAGAAAATGTTTAAGGATTTATCTCATTAAGAATACAGGGGATTCTATCAAATTTTTAGGGACCAGATAATATCCTATGCTGAGCGAGTTGATCAGAATCCAGAAAGTGAAGAAAACCTTCCAAGTCTCTTTTATTAATCAAGAATAACAGTTACATCTAAACACATACAGATATTATAATAAAGGAAATTTCAGATTCATACCTCATGTGAATAGTGATTGATTTAATAATCCTACATAAAATACCAGTAAAAAGATTCTAACCAGTAAGTATATTAAGAAACTTGCACGATCATTTAGGGTTTATACTGAAAAAGTAAGGTTGGTTCAGTGTTAGGAAGTCTTATCAATACAATTTACCACATTAACAGGTTTGTGTAGGAAATTATGTGATTACTTTCATAGTTGTTGGAAAATATCCATGACAAAATCAAGACCCAGTTCTAGTAAAAGCTTTATTTTTATGCTATGTTACTTTATTCTATAGAGGTGTCCTGTGCCCAGGCCGCCTCAGACTTGCTATATGGTTGAGGGTAACCGCGAACTTTTTATCCTCTTGCCCCCACTTCCAGAGTACTGGGATAATATGTGAGTCCATCATGTCCGATTTGTGAGATGTCAGAGATCAAACCCAGGATTTTGTGTGTTCTAGGCAAGCACTTTACTGAGTGAGATGCACCCCCAATTCCTCTAATAAAAAACTCTTGAAAAAATAAGAACAGCTGAATAGCTCATTTAAAAGAGAAAATAATACACCTCAATACAACAAAAAATATCTCCATGGGAAAACACTGGGCAAGAATGGTCACTCTTTCCACAATTATTTAACACTGTTCTGGTAGTATTCACTAAAGCAATTAAGCAAGAAGAAATTAGATGTGTAAGATTAAAAAAATAAAAAGTTCTTTCTGTATTTAGATAACATGATGGTATCCCTGAAAACCTCTTGAGAATTAATAATATCTCAGCAAGAAATAAAGTGAACACAACAATCCAAAGCACAGGCCATATAGCAGGAAGATGTAAACATATTTGCCCTGCTAATAGAAAATGTTTGAATGCTTAGGAGTAAGAGCTGTGTAAAGTCCACATCAAAGTAACTTAAAATTATGGTTCACCTGGGCTCAATTCTCAGAGTTCACATGGCATCCCACAACTGTAACTCCAAGATCTGATACCCTCACAGGCATACATGCAGGTTAAACATCAATTCACATAAAAGTAAATAAATTTTAAAAAGAAAGTAACATAATTTTTCTGAAAGACAAAAAAATGATTTGATCAAATGGGAAACTATCCACTACTTGTTCCTTTTTGTTTCATTTTTTTTCTTTGAGAGCAGGTACTGGGTAGCTCAGGTTAGCTCAGGCTGACTTTTAACTCATGATGTAGCTGAGAGTGACCTTGTACCCCGATTCCTGCTGATCTCCCAAAAGTGTCAACCATCATTCCCAGTTTATGCAGCCATGGGAATCAAACTAGGAGCTACATGTACATTAAACAAATAATCTATCAAGTAGGCTACACTGCCAGCATGAAGAATAATCAATTTCATTACTCCCTTGTACCCACAAAACACCAAATCTTTTCATGGCATGAGATACCATATGTAAAGCAAAATTAACCACATAGTGGGAAAAATCTCTAACACATTTCACAGAAGGAGAGCTTGTATCCCTAGCAAACAAAGAACTTAAATATTAAGGGAACAAGGGCAAAAAAATCTTTTGCAAGAATGGGGCAAAGATGATTACCAAAAGAAACAGTAAAACAAAGCTGTATCTCTCAAGCATATAAACTGCAACATTCTACCACAAAACATTATATAAATTTTATAGAATTATAGAAAGAAAATTCTAGGTCAACAATTACAATTGGACATTAAAATTTTTGTGTGTGTGCATAGGCATTTTGGCTGCATGTGTCTGTGCACCACACGCATGCAGTACCTGCAAAAGCCAGAAGAGGGCATTTGGTCCTCCTCTGAATCTGGCATTACCAACAGTTGAGAACTCTGTGTGGGTGCTTGGAACTGAACCTGTATTCTCAGCAAGAGCAACAAGTGCTCTTAACCCCTACCCATCACTCCAGGCCCATAACAAACATTATAACATACTCTTCTTAAAAACTTATATAGATTAAGTGAGGAAGCAAACAAAAATCAGAGAAAAAGAACTAAACAAAGAAATTAACCTCAAGCTGTTAGTAACCAGAAACCCATAAGCTAAAACTATCCTCTCAGTCACTGAAACTTCATTAAGTATCAACAGACAGGGCTGGACAGGGCTGGGACAGGATTGGGACAGGGCTGGGACAGGATTGGGACAGGGCTGGGACAAGGCTGGACAGGGCTGGGATAGGGCTGGGACAGGGCTGGACAGGGCTAGGACAGGGCTGGGACAAGGCTAGACAGGGCTGGACAGGGCTGGACAGGGTTGAGACAGGGCTGGGATAGGGCTGGACAGGGCTGGGATAAGGCTGGACAGGGCTGGACAGGGCTGGGACAGGGCTGGACAGGGCTGGGAAAAGGCTGGACAGGGCTGGACAGGGCTGGGACAGGGCTGGACAGTGCTGGACAGGGCTGGGACAGGGCTGGGACAAGGCTGGACAGGGCTGGACAGGGCTGGGACAAGGCTGGACAGGGCTGGACAGGGCTGGGACAGGGCTGGACAGGGCTGGGCAGGGCTGGGACAGGGCTGGGACAGGGCTGGGACAGGGTTGGACAGGGCTGGACAGGCTGGGATAGGCCTGGTGCTGGTGCAGGATAGATCTGGGGATAGGCAGGTAGAACAAATGTTTAAAATACGCATGTGCACGTGTGAGATCAGCTGCATCAGAATCAGGACAGGGCACTGGGCCCCTGGAGCTGGAGCTATAGTTGACTGCAAGCCACTTAATAACTGAACTTGGGTCCTCTGCAAGAGCAGCTTTAACTGCTGTGCCCTCTCTGCAGCCCCTGTGGTGAGACTGGGGGCTCTGGTCCCATCTGTTTTGCCTTCTGGTCATGAAGCAAATGACGCTGATCCACCGCATGCTTCCGTCATGATGTGCTGCCAGCCTACAGCAATCAGACCATGGGGTGAACCTCTGACCCTGTGAGCCAAACAAACCTTCCTCTGTAGAAGTTGTATCTCAGCTTTTGTGACAATTACATAACACTAACACAGTTGCCTTCTTGTCTGTTTGCTCCTTGCTTGTCAACTTACTGAGCTGAATACTTCTTATGCCTGTTTTTAATTTTACTGAAATACAAACTTCACTGTAGACACTGATTTTACTTTGCCTCATATATGTTGATATACAGCTTCCATTTCTGACTATTTCCTCATTTTCATTCTCTCCTGCCCCAATCTATCTACCTGGACTACAAATTTTCCACCAAGAGCATTTTTTATGAAACACTTATTAAAAAAATTTATGTGCATTGGCATTTTGCCTGTATGTATGTGGGGGGTGCCAGACCCTCTGGAACTGGAGTTACAGTTGTGAGTTGCCATGTGGGTGCGAGGCATTGAACCCAGGTCTTCTGGAAGAGCCATCAGTGCTGTTAACCACTGAGCCATCTCTCCAGTCCCATGAAACACTCTTTTGTTTACAATCTTATCACAGGGTCTTTCCAGGACCAATGATACTACATCATTAATTGGGGAGATGATTCACCCAGGCCTCTGTACCAGCAGCTCATGAATGAAGGCAGATTCCTGTTTGATGTGTTGTCTGGAGCAAACATTTAAATAGAACAATTTACACCAGGTAGTGGTAGTATACACCTTTAATCCCAGCACTTGGGAGGCAGAGGCAGGGGGATCTCTGTGAGTTTGAGGCCAGCTTGGTCTACAGAGAGAGTTCCAGGACAGCAGAGCTATACACAGAGAAACCCTGTCAAAAACAAAAAGACACTGAGACAAAAGCAAGCTGGACGCACTGCTTACATCTCTTCTGTGATGATAAAATACCTGTCAGAGTGTTAAGGAATGAAGGAAGGGTTTGTTATTTTGGTCCATCATGGTGGGAAGGCCTGGCAACAAGAACTTGAGGCAGCTGGCTACATTGCATTTGCATTCATGAAGCTGAGAGAAATGAATGCTGGTGTCAGCTCACTTTCTCCTTATTCAGTCCAGGACTCCAGTCTACAGAATAGTGTTGACCACATTTATAACAGGTCTTCAATTAACACAATCCACAAACAATCCACAAAGTCCCCCAGACATGCCTAGAGTTGTGTCTCCTAGGTGAGTCTCAATCCTGTCAAACTGACAATCAATATTAACCATCACACTGGGCATGGTGCTGTACACTTACAAGTTACTTGGAAGTCTAAGGCTGGAGGATCATCACTTAAGCTCAGTCTGAGCAACGCAATGAGAACCTGCCTGCCCTCAGCATAAAAAAGCAGCATTAAAAAGTCAATAGACTTGATGGTATAAAATAAAAATTTTGAGTATATAAATTCACATTACCCAGCCTCTTAGAATGCTCAAGTAGATGGATGGTAAGTTCAAGGCTGCCTAGACTTATTCAGTGCATTTGAAGCCAACCTGGACAACTTACTATGACCATGGCAAAAACCAATTCTTTCTACAGAGCTAGGAATAAAGCTCAGTGATAGAGCACCTGCTTCGTATATGTAAGGCTATGGGCCCAGTCTCCAGAACAGGAGTAAACGTAAATAAAGGCCAGTAAAAAACTGGGGGAAGGGCTGACGAGATGGCTCTGAGGTTAAGAGCATTGGCTGATCTTCCAGAGATCCTGAGTTCAACTCCCAGGAACCACATGGTGGCTCACAACCATCTATAATGAGATCCGGTGCCCTCTTCTAGCATGCAGGCATAATGCAGATAGAATACTAAATCAATCAATCAAACAATCAATCAATCAATCTATCTATCTATCTAAAAAAAACAACACTGGGGGAATCGGCATTATGTCTGCCAAAGGGATAAGAAATCACAGATGTCACAAAAATACGAATGACAAAATGAGCAAATTATACATATAAGTAATTAATAGAAGAGAAACAAATGATCAATGATAAGTAAAAATTTGGCTTGAAACAATTAAGCAAATGCTAATAAACTCATTAAGAATTGTCTTATCACTGGGAGTGGTGGTGCAGGCCACAGCACTCGGGTGGCAGCCACAGGCAGATCTCTGTGAGTTCAAGGCCAGTCTGGCCTATAGAGTGAGTTCCAGGACAGCCAGGGCTACACTGAAAAACCCTGTCTCAAAAAACCAAAGAAAAAAAAAAAGAATTGTCTTACCTACCAAACTAAGCAAACTTGACCTTATAATAATGGGTGGGGCTTCTGATACAAAATCAAATTAATATCTTTCTGAAAGAAATCCTTACAGTATATATGGACTCTTTACCTTAAGATTCCTCTTCTGTGAATTTTAGTTTCTCGATAGAGACTAAATTTGGTCTGTTGGTTTGCTTGTTTGTTTTGAGAGGGTCTTTCTACATTGCAGCTTCTGCCTCACTTTGTACTCCTCAGCACCTGAAGGTCTTAGGCAAGATGATGAGTGCTGATAGCCAACCCGGCACAGCAATAAAAGGCTTTCTTCAGGGAACTGCCTGCCAGGTCAGTAAAGAGTTGTGACCCCCAAAGCCTTGCCAGTATTCCCTGCACAGCAGCCTTGGTCTCGTGTCTTTTGTTTCTATGCCTAAAGACTCCCAAGTTTCTAGTAAACATTAAACCTTATATAACTACAGATGTTTACATATAAAAATACTTATAGATAGATATGTATGTACAGGTATCACACACACACACACATGCATTTCCTTCCACTGCTAGATGAGAGGGGCTAGAAGCAATGACTCCCCAGCAGCAAAGCACACACCCATCACCTAGAGTTTGGCTTCTAACACCACCTTCTAATAAAGAGAACAGGACTGTTGGAATGACTGGATCTAGAACTGAGGCAGGAAACATACTAGATGAAGCCTGGGAAACTTTGTAGTGTACACACATATGCACACATATGCGTGCGCGTGTGCACACACACATTTAAAGAAGTACAGTCAAAAGTACACAGGAGCCAGCTGAATAAATCAAACAACAAAACAAAGCATTTCTAGATTATAACACAAATAGAATATTCATGAGCCCAGATGACAAATAATTGACTGAATAAATTAATAAATAAACAAGAACAGACAAATTCCCTGTGTAGAAGAAGTATGAATTATGTGCATACTTTGAACTAAGAAGACAGGGCATCATTGTCTACCCCTCAGTTGTAGACTGAGCTGCATAATTCTCTCCCACAGGGGAGAGACACCTCTGCAGCCCACTGACATCAACAGTCACAAGTTCTCTTGAAGAGTGTCCTTCAGGTGAGGTCATGAGACTGTGATCCTCCTCCTCAGTCCATAAGCCTATTATAAGCACTAAGCTGAGGACATTCTACAAATGCCTGGCCAGGATTCATTGAAACTGCCAATCGAATGAATAAGACCACCATGGATACTCATTCACACATAAGTCTGGATGAGCATTTTTCATTATTCTCAGGTCACACGGTACTTTCTTTAGCTTTCAGTGGAACTGCCAGAATGTTTCTACAGTGAATGCCCCATTTATCCACTGACAGTGGATGAATGTACTTGTTCTATCTTGCAGGAAAGCAAAATTGAAGACCCACCATTGAGTTCTCTAACAGCTCCAGTCCTGGAGCCCCTAACAAATAATAAATCTCCTACAAGGAGCCACACAGGTGACACAGTCTGTCTTTCTTGTGTAACTGAGAACTTCACATGGTCACTCCTGCCCATCAGATCACATAAGCAGTGACAGTTGCATCTGTGGCCATGGGAGGAAGTGACTGATGCACAGATTATAGCCCTCACTGTCATTTCATGTGCTGACACCCATGTGCAGATGAGAGAACCAGCACAACCAACTGGCTTCCTTCAGAAGTGTGCACAGCCTGTATACATATGTAACTGCTTTTCCCAGTCTGATGGCAACCATTGATACTTACCACTTGAATATCTCCCAGTTTCTCTCCCCAAGGTCCTTCTCTGAGCTCCAGTCTTGTCACCATAGTTACCTGTCATCTCTTTGAGGATGGAACAGGAGTGGTGATGGACTCACTTCCTTCACCAGTGCTCACTACTCATCTTGCATGAACCCTCCCTGCACTCACACATCCAGGCCATTCCTAGCTCTTGTTGGTTCCACCTTCTAATACCACCAGAGTTTGGATATTCCTACCATCTCTACTGACGTTTCCCTAACTCTTACTGGATGGTGACAAGAACCTCTCAGCCTTTCCCATGCTATTATACTTCTTGGCCAGAAACAACAGTGAAACACAGAGCCCCTTCCTGAAAGCCATTTGATGGACATTTGATTAATGTTGACATTAATGGAAGACACATCTATCTTTTCCCCTTCCGATACATTATTAAAATAAAGCAAAAGAGCCAGGTG
Organism: Ellobius talpinus; assembly: GCA_001685095.1. Lineage (NCBI taxonomy): Eukaryota > Metazoa > Chordata > Mammalia > Rodentia > Cricetidae > Ellobius > Ellobius talpinus. The sequence continues at coordinate 33,477 of LOJH01015458.1, read as the reverse complement.
GTGGTGCACACCTTGAATCCAAGCCCTTGGGAGGCAGAGGCAGAAGGATCTCTGAGTTTGAAGTCAACTTGGTCTACAGAGTGAGTTCCAGGACAGCCCAGGACTGTTACATAGAGAAGCCCTGTCTCAAACAAACAAATAAACAAGCAAATAAAGCAAAGGAAAAAAGTATAAATACATGCATACAAGAGAGAAGAAGGATGTTCAGCAAACAAGAGAATTCCACACACCTATGAAGAGTAAGGAATATCTGTGTGTGTGTATACATGCATGTGTGCACAGCATGTGTGGGTTCATGTGTACCTGTGCACAAGTAAGTGTACATGCCTTCAGGGTGGCAGCCATAGGGATATTTAACTTTGTAGGGCCAGGCACAATCCAAGGCAGAAGATGGGGCTGGAACTGGGAAAGGCATGAATTCAACACATATGTAAAGAGTGGTCAAGTCTTCTAACAACCTGTCATTCTATATCCCTCACCTAAAACATGGATCTAGCTAGACTTCTCCCTGACCCAAAAATGATGATGATGATCATGAAATGAGCCAGTGAGTTTTGATAAGCTTCCCCGATGAGCTTCACAGTGCTGACCCACAGCAATCACTCCACAGTCCTCTGTCTCAAAGGAAACCTTCAAGTACTGCTCATTCATGTGAGCAAACACAAGTGGTGTGGGAGAACTGTCTGTATTCTGTCAATCATGTTTTAAATAAATGCTGATTGGACAGGCAGGAAGTATAGACAGGTCAACCAGACAGGAAGTAGAGGCAGGGTGATAAGAACAGAATTCTGGGAAGGAGGAAGCCCATTCTTCCCAGTCCTGTGCAGGCCACCGAAGAAGCAGGATGTGATATGCAACACCGAAAAAGGTACCAAGCCATGTGGCTAACATAGATAAGAATAATGGGTTAANTATTCTGTCAATCATGTTTTAAATAAATGCTGATTGGACAGGCAGGAAGTATAGACAGGTCAACCAGACAGGAAGTAGAGGCAGGGTGATAAGAACAGAATTCTGGGAAGGAGGAAGCCCATTCTTCCCAGTCCTGTGCAGGCCACCGAAGAAGCAGGATGTGATATGCAACACCGAAAAAGGTACCAAGCCATGTGGCTAACATAGATAAGAATAATGGGTTAATATAAGTTATAAGAGCTAATACAAAGCCAGAGCTAATGGGCCAATCAGTTTATAACCTAATGTTATAATCTGTGTGATTTTCTCTGAGACTAAATGGCTGGGGGACCGGATGGGACAGAAACCCCAACAAACAGGCCCCTCATGTTACACACAGTAGAATGTTTTTAGGCTCCTCCTTATTTCTTCTAGCAAGAGTGATCTCTGTGACTCTGTCTTTTGCTTTAATACTAACATAAAATTGCAGTCTGGTTTCAAAACTGAAGCTTTACTTTCACAGGCTTACACAATGGCTTCTCAGAATCTTGCAGGGTCTGACCCTGCTTGATGCAAGCCTCCATGACCCCTAACTTACATATTCAGCAAACCAGCACCAAGGGAGGCTGCCGCCAAGTTCTATTGCCAGCTCCAGATGTAGTCTGACCCCCTTCTACCATAGCTACAGTAGTCTCTGTATGCCTTGGTAGTTGAATCAGGGAAAATACTTTCTAAGACAGTTGCTTTCCAGTAGAGAACTCCTTCAACTGCTCAGTTCGCTCTCTCCTTTCTGATGGATATGCATTTTCAGAAGTTGGTGCCTTCGACTGGCAGTCTTGCCCCCAGAGCATCTTTCTTATTGTTCCAATGCAGAAACTTGGATTTCTCTTCATCAGAACTCTATCAGTTACAGCTGCTTTCTTTTGCATTTGGCTTGTCTGCAACTTTAAACTCACTTCTTTGCTCCCCAAATTCCACATTTTCTATACCTTCCTGGTTTGACTTCTCATTCTAAGCCCCAGTAACTGTAGAGAACAAGAGCCATGCCTTAATTCAAACACTATGCTGCCTTAAAATTTCCTCCACGTGACTTAGCCAATTATTTTTGAATTCTGCCTCACTGAAAATTTCAGGACACAGACTGTAGCCAGATCCTTTGCCAGAACTGTAACACTAGTAGCCTCTACCCCAGTTTCCAACAGAGTTCTTTTCACCTCAGAAGCCTCATGAGCCAGGCTTCCACTGCCCACATTCTTTTCAGCTTTCCGGTCTTCCACACTTTCACTAGGATGGCCTAGTAAATTCTGCCTACAGCATTGTAGGCTTTTCCAGTCTTCAATTCTATATTCCTCCTCATTCATCCTGCCAAATTCCAAAGGCCCACAAAGCTGCATGGTGAGGTTTGCTACAGCCCCAACTCTACCTCTTTGTACTGATTTTCTGTATTATCTTGTTGTGACAAAAATCCATGACAAAATCAACTTAAGAGAGGAAGTGTTTACTTTGGCTTATGGCCTGAGGGGATAGGATCTATCATGGTTGGGAAGGCATAGAGGGGGGAGCTTGAAATAAATGTCCGGTCACTTTTGTTCACAGTCGGGATGTAGAAATACATGAATGTTGACTGTCTTAGTCAGGGTTTCTATTGCTGCAATGAAACACCATGACCAAAAGTAGGTTGGGGAGGAGAGGGCTTATTTGGCTACACCATTCATCGTTTCATCACTATCCATCACTGAAGGAAGCCAAGAGAGGAACTCAAACAGATGGAGCAAAAGCTGAGGCAGAGGCCATGATGGGTGTTGCTTACTGGCTTGCTAAACATGGCTTGCTTACCCAGCTTTCTTACAGAACCCAGGACCACCAGCCCAGGGATAGCATCTCCCACCATGGGCTGGGCCCTCCCCCATCAATCACTAATTAAGAAAATGCCCTATAGGTTATAGAGCCCAATTTATGAAGGCATTTTCTCAGTTGAAGTTCCCTCCTCTCAGATGACTTCAGCTTGTGACAAGTTGACATAAAATCATTCAGCAAACTGATGCTCAGCTTGCCTTCCCCTTTCATTTAGTCTGCGATTTCAGCCCGTGGATGGTATGGACACACTTAGGGTAGTCACTCCTCAGTTAAACTACAGAAATGCCCTCATAGACACACTCAAAGGTATGCCTCCTCAGCGATTCTAACATTCTGTCAGTTGACAATGAAGAGTTTCCAGGTGGATTCTGTTCCTCTGACTCCTGACCACTTTCTCTTGAGCTCTGCACTGCTGTGTCTCCATACCTCTAGATTCCTGCAGTGCACTGTTTCTGCAGCACTGACCTCTGAAGCTCAGCCAACAACTCACCCACAGAGTGGAGGGAGTGGGAAGCACAAGTCGAATTTCTTGCCCTTCCTGTGCAGCTATCACTGCAATCTTGCTGCCTTGAGCCTTAAGCTCTTTTTTTAAATTTTTTTATGATTTATTTATCTTTATTTTATGTGCATTGGTNGTCCTCTGGAAGAGCAGTCAGTGCTCTTAACTGCTGAGCCATTTCTCCAGCCCCGAGCCTTAAGCTCTTGCCTTGCCCTTCCTGGACACGTGGCTCCCACTGGATCTGTCCGCACTTCTCACTGTACTGGCTGTCTAAATAGTCCCCTCTTTAAAGTGCCATGTAAGGTTTGATCTTCTTTTCTGCCAAGGTTCTTTCAGAATTCCAAATTCAGGGTTAGAGAGAAAGCTCAGTGGTTAAGAGCAATTAATGCTCTTGCACAGGACCTGAGTTCAGTTCCCAACACCCACATCAGGTGCCTCACAACCTCCTGTAACTCCAACTCCCATGGGATATAAAGCCTCTGGCCTCCACAGGTACCTTCATTCATGTGCACATATAATCATACACACACATGCACATCCATGCATGCATACATAAGTTAAAATAATAAAAAACCATTTTTAAAAATTTTTTTGAGACATGTTTCTCTTTGTAGCTCTGGCTGTCCTGGAACTCACTAACTCACAGAGATCCACCTGCCTCTGCCTCCTGAGTGCTGGGATTAAAGGTGTGTACTACCACTTCCCCGCTTAGTTTTCTCTTTTAAAAACTGAATATAAATACACAAATTTGTTATTGCTGCTATTGTTGGGTTTTGTTAACTTTTTTTTGAGAGAGAGAGTCTCATGTATCTCAACTTGGCCTCAAACTCACTACAAAGCTGAAGACAACTGAACTATTGATCTTCTTGCCTTTGCTTCCTGTGTGTTGGGATTATAAAAGTAAGCCACCATGCCTAATTTACTGAGGACACAGCCCAGGATTTGCTGAACGCTAGGCAAGCACTCTACCAACTAAGCTACATATCCATAGTGTTGACGTCTTACAATGTGTATGAGAAATAGACAAGGACAGGTCAGACAAAGGAAGAAAGGCATCGTTCTAGGAACAGAGCAATTCTTTAGCTCTGGTGGAAGTGATCACTGCCAGAGAATGAACCTTCCTTCAAACCTGGCTGGCTGGCATGGTGGGTGGGGCAATGCAGACTCCATAAGGTCAGTGGAGCAGAAAGTCTCCTGACTGCTTCTTGTAAAGTGGGGAGTAGTGCACAGTCCTCTGGGGCCTGAGTGCCCATCATTCCAGCAGAAAAGGGACACTGGGGGGCTGGAGAGATGGCTCAGAGGTTAAGAGCATTGCCTGTTCTTCCAAAG
>LOJH01015458.1:1865-21249 GCA_001685095.1 Ellobius talpinus | reverse complement strand
TCTATCTATCTCCATATAAACATATGGATCTATTTAGGAGGACAGATATATGTATACTGAGTACAAACACAGTATGTCTCTTGATTTATTATATCTTTGGTTCTTTCCTTAGCTTTTTCTAATTTTAGTCATAAAATGTTTGCTGACTGAATAATTAACAACAGATACTCACTGACTTATGAGAGGGTTTTATCCTGCAAACCCATTTAAAATGGAAAATATTTTGAGCTGAAAATGAACTTAGTGCAGCTAAACTCCTGCACACCCTAGTTTAGCAGCACAACACAGGGCAGAACAGTGCTTCTCCCTTTGACTGCCTGTCTGAGGATGGCATCTTACCAGCACTGCCTAGTGTGGAGAGAGCACCATACTGCATAGCACTAGCATAGAAAGTGATCCAACTCCAAACTCCGATGTCTGGCTCTATCTGCATGGTTTCCGTACCAGGGTAAAGTAAGAACATCCATGTTGGGGTTTGTGTAGTCTCCCTAGAGGACATAAATGGTGTTGGTTTTAGTTTCACTTTCTACATGTTTGTTGTCATTTTAAAAGAATGTTATTTGATTTTTGTGTGTTGATTTTGAGTCTTGTGACTTTGCTGAACTCATAATATTAATTGTAGTAATAAAACCAAACCTGCTTAGGTTATATTGTTTGGATAACAATCATGTTATCTGCAATTAGGAAAGTTTTGTTTTTTTCTTGTCCAGTCTACCTGCTATTTCTTTACCTTTTCTTGCAGTTTTAATGAGTTCTTATTCATTCCAGGGGAAAGAAAGTATTCTATCTTTCCCCATTAACTACCACTTAGCACTGGGCAGTAGTGGCACACACTTTTAATCCCAGCATTCAGGAGGAAGAGGCAGGCAGATCTCTGAGTTAGAGGCTAGCCTGGTCTATAGAGTGAATTCCAGGACAGTCAGGGCTACACAGAGAAACCCCTGTATCGAAAAACCAAAACCAACCAACCAACCCACCCAAACAAACAAATAAACAAAAAACAAAACCAAAAAAACTAAATACCATTTAGCTTTTTAAAAGAATTAAACTTTTTTTTTTTACCTAATTGAGGTTGTTCCCCTCTATTTATAACTTATTGGGGATTTTTGTCAAGAATGCTGAATTTACTTTACAACAACTAATATGGTCCTATAATTTTTATTCTTCAGCTTGATTTTATGACAATTTACAATGATAGATTTTGAGGTTGAAATACTGTTTAACTGCTAAGATAAATCTCTCTAGGACATGACATATAATTTTTTATACATTGTTGGATATGAGTTTCTATTATTTTTGTGAAATATTTTTTTCCTATATCCCACTAAATTTATAAGTAACATTAGTTTGCACTCTGTTCTAGTTTTAATTTTCTTCATACTGGTTTCACCAAATGGATTGGTGATTCATCTACTCCTGTTTTGTATAAATTGAAGTCAGTTCTGCTATATAGACCTAGTTAAATTCTCAACAAAACTATCTAGGCATGGAGGTTTATTTTTCAGGAGTTTTCAAGTTACAAATATAATTGTTTAGTTAGTTTTAGTAGTTTGCGGAGGTTAAGACACTGTCTTCTTGAGAATGAAGTTGTTTTTTGAGTGCCCTTATACTCTGAGGAAAGAGCTGTGGGGACCAAGAGAACATAGCACATGAGCAGAGTGGCTTTTCAGAGCTCCAGCCTCTTAGGCAGAGGACATCCACTTCTGAGACAGAGGCAAGCAGGCGTCTGTGGGACGTGAGAAGTCTTTGGAGAGGTTGATGACTGGGTGTCAAGAACACAGAGATTCAAATGGGCTCAATCACTCTCATTGCATGGGTTTCTCTAGTGCTCAGGCTATGAGATTGAGAAGTGGCTGTGGATATCACTCAGGGCTTAAAACAGCAGCCAGAGCAGAGGGCAAAGGCACCCTTATCCCAGAGAGGACAGCCACTAGAGTTGGGTGCAGGTGAGAGGGTCTAAGTGATCCTTCATGTATATCCTGTGGACCTGGACTAAGTGTCAAGAGTTAGGCCTTGAAGCTCAGTGTGGTGAAGAAAAGAGAATGACATCACCATATGTGTGACAGGTACAGGACAGGGAAGTGCTGGACAGTGAGCATGGGAGCAGGCCAACAAGGATCAAATGTGCATCTGGTGGCATTAAGATTCAGGAGGGAAGCATCTGAGAGAGGACCTTGGCCAGGTTCAAATATATGAGACTATCGGGGCCATTCTTACTCAAACCACCACACTGTTATTCCATTTGTATCTATTTCCCTGTTGCCCCCATCAAAAACAATTTCCACGGTTACTTACTCTTAAGTTCAGCTTAGCATTTAGTAGTACTATATTCTCACTCCAATCCTACCTCTCTTACATAAAATATTTCTTGACTTTTATTACTCAAATAAGAATCTGTGGCCCTGGTATTCTGGTGAATGCATAGGATAGCCTAGACTCTCAGTCTCCACCTACCCCATACTTACTGAGCAGATGCACTGCAAGGCCTAGGGCTTAGTAGGGTGCAGCAGGAAACAGATGGTGATGCGTTGCATATGTGCATCGGGCAGGGAGCTACTGAGCTGGGGAAAGTCAGGTTGATTTGTCAAAAAGGGCTTTTGAAGCCATGAGTGCAGGGCATGCTTTGTTGGGGAGGGGTCTTCCTGAGTACAAAGTAAAGAGGCTTGAGTGAAGTGGACACCAGTGTGCTGAGGACTAGCCAGAGAAGACCAGTAAGTGGGCCATAGTAGCTGGGCCTAACCTGGAGGGGGACAGTCCTGACCCCATGATGGTTACACGCCTCAGGGAAGACTGACAGCAGAAATGAATACTTAGAGACAAGTGCAGGACCTTGTGTGTGGATCAGGGACACTCTTTCTGGAAGGCTCCTGACAGAAGCAGTTGACAGGTGAGATAAAGGTGAGGAAAAAGGAGGAAGTCACAGGGAGCAGTTTGATGGAAGAGGCATAAGGTGAGAAGTTGGCACCTGTGACAGCTGAGGCAGGCATTTCCCAGAGCAGTTACCCTACTCCTTCTCTTCCTGACTCTGTGCTAGCAGTGAAACATCTATTTAAATGAGCTGCCCACATGATCCAAGCCAGTTACAGTCTCTAGCTTTTCCTCATCGGAGCAGAGCCAGTTGGTATCCCTTTAACTGGACAGCACTATTCTGCTTGGAAAGTGAGGAGCAGCAGATGATTGCAGTGGGTTCCATGAACACCCTGCTACTCCAGATCAGAGGGATATGTGAAATCAGAACTCTGCACCTGCTCTTTCACCTGTCTGGTAGCTAGCTGGTCTTCTACTGGGAGGAAGAAAAGTTTCTGCCCAAGAATGGTGATTCAGAAAAATAGGTAGACTCCAAAGGCAGAGAGGCACACTTCAACAAAACGTGAAGTCTCTGGCTACTGGAATTCCCACAGAGTTGGGGGATGCCACCTGAGGCCCATTGTTCCTGCCCTCTGAATATCATGGGTGAGGGTAGGCACAGTGAGGACAATGGCCTTCCAATAGGAGTCCTACAGATCACACATCCAGCACCTGAGCTTCCCCTGTGATGCATACTTACTATTTTTATTCTCTTACACTTGTTTTACTGGGACAAGTCACAGTTATTTCATAATTAGGAAGCTTTGGCACCCTAGTCATCTACTCTCCTTTTCCAAACAATTAACTACTAGAGAAAAGTTTAACTTCTTTCTCATGAAAATAGCTCTGGAATAACTTTAGACTTTTAAAATCACATCGGTCTTCCTGCAGACCTGATAATACTGTTCCTTGTTATCTTACCACTGTGAAGTCAGGGTAGAAAATACATCATCTCTTTCAGATTCCTGGAATAACTTCAAAAGCTCTGGATCCCCAGATAAATGTGCAAGAATGCGCAATTCAATCTGTGAAAAATCTGTGAAGAAGGGTTCTCAGTCAATTTAGATTCACCCCCATCATTGATTTATCCCAAGTCACTCTCAGACTGCCTCCCCATGAGGCTCAAGGTCAAAACATTTCTTCCCATCTGTCAGGCTCCCTTAGCCTTTGGACTATGGCTCTTTTCTATGCCAGCAATTCTACAGACCTGCTCTTCCTCTTGCAAGGTCAGCAAAGCCTCCAGGATGGACAAAGTTCATTCATTCACCACATCCATTACAATTTTATGAAGCTCTCCTGTGCGACAGGATCCCGCTGGGATGTGTTAATAAATAATACAGACAGAGACCCCCTTCTTCCATGGAACTTACATTCTAGGAGACATTCTGATAAATCATCTGATATGTCAGAGGGAGAGAAATGGAAGAATTGGACCAAGGTATGGTGTGGCAGAGAAGCTGGTGTCATGGTGAGGTGGTCAGTTCCATTGCTTTGGTCCTCAGCAAAATTACAATGAACAAAGACAGAAGAGGGAAAAAGGAATGGCTGTAGGGGCTTGAAGTACAGGAGCACAGAGGCTAACAGGGCTGCTTGAGTTAGCAAGGGGAGGGAGTAGGGGGAGGACAATGGAGGAGGAAGCAGATTGAATGAGTTATGCCAGAAAAATGAGGGAACCCTGAAAGCCAAATGCCTGGTATTATTTAATGTGTATAATAAATCTCTGCTTTATATAAAGTTTGCTTTAGAATTTATTTGCAAGAATGAGTTCTATATGCATATTTGCATTATTTAGTTGGTAAATATTTGAACTGCATGAAAAATGCACAAAGTGAACTATAGTGAGATTGGCATCCCTCCACCATCCTATGCATGTACCTGCTGCCAGGAAGGTGTGGCCTTCGGAGGAAACAAACAGGGCTCTTGGGGAGATGGTGACAGTCTCCTCTTCTTTGCCTGAATTGTCATTTCAAAAGCATACGATGAGATTCACTGTCAGATGACTTGCAGCAATTCCTCATACAGAATTATTTTAATGTCAAATACAAATAAAAGTCTAGATTTTTAGTTTTCTATTATCAAAATTATCTGTTCGGTCTAGAATTATGATAAAGAAAGGAAAAAGTCAGATATTTACACCCAACACCACACTAGTCAAGCACTAGAGAGAGAGCCTCACTGACGGGAAGATCTACGCAGAGGCCATGCAGCTATGTGGCTCCCACTGGATACCCCATAAAAGGGCAGCCGAGACACAGGGGCTGTGCTTTGCCTGTGTTCCTGCTCAAGGTGACTCTGTATATTTAGAAAGAGCGCTCTTGGCTTTGGTGGTATTATTGTGCCTCCTTCATCAATGCCCACATCACGGCAGCAGCACTCACATGGTCACGGGTTATTGGGAGTGGACGTCCTAGCACCCTTTACCAGATTAGAACTTTCCCTTTTTAATAAATATGATCTTACAGTGGGATAGCATTACAGTGGGATAGCTCAAAAGAAAGGTTCTCCATATGCTTTTATAAACATCTCCAGAGTACTTGAGATTTTATTAAAAGCCAGGCTATTGTATGTACTTTTGTTTGTTCTTTATTGGGAAGTTGGTGGGGGAAGGATGGTGGGAAGGGAAATATTTCCCTGGTATAATTACCATCTATTTTAATGTGTAAACTGCTAAAAGGGAGGTACTATATCCTTCAGCTGCTTTTTATTTTTTCAATGTAGGTTTGCACTAATCATGCAAATAGAGAGGAACACTTCAGGAAAGTATAGCAGTTACATTGTAAGAAAGTATACAAACACTTCTGGACTTTAAGAAATGCTCCCAAGATTTCAGTGAGATAGAAAGTAATGTGTTACCTTTAAAATTCCGAGGCATAGAAATCTGAATTGGGTGCTTGGAGATACCTTGGATGTTCTGTTAATAAGATAATAGCTTTAGTTAAAATATCTACTTAACTTAATTTGTACCATTCTAGGGCATTTAAACACATAATATTTTATTAAATATATAATGCCAATGTGCCATGCCTACCATGTTAACGTATAATACAACTGCCTAATGTGAAAGATTCAATGGAGACACCCTGCTCACAATCAGCAAGTGTGAGAACAGCCTTGAATCTTGCCTATGTGAGCCTGTGATATATACAGTGACTTGGCAGTAGCCTAAATCATAAACTTTCTTAATTTTAAAAGTCCATGTAATATGCTAAAAGTAGATTTCTAGGAAATATGTATGTTATACTTTAATTTAAAAATATTCTTTAAGCTGGAATGTAGCATTTAATGATCATGTACAAGGCCCTAGGCTTCATCCTTTGTACTACCTAAAAGCACAAGAAAATAAGATCACCGCCATACTTCATTTATTTATTTTTTGTTGTTGTTTTTATTGAGATATATTTTTCTCCACTCCCCTCCCTTCCTCTCCTTCTCCTCCTACCTTCTCCCATGATCCCTACACTCCCAATTTACTCAGGAGATGTATTTTTTGACTTCCCATGTGATTAGATCCCACCATACTTGGAAATGAAAGTTCTGCTCTCAGCTTAGTTGCAGCCCTTCCCCTGCTTCTGGTGTTTGGTACCTATCTTGGCCTTAGCATATGGCTAACAGTGGTGCTCTCACTTCACACCCTCAGGGTTTTCTTGAGTGCCTTTGCTTTCCACCTCTACCAGGATAATGATAGTAGATGATGATGATGGTACTAATAGATGACAGCCAAGTTCCATCCTGTTTCCACTGTTCAAATCATGAGAGTTTCTGTCACTGCACCTTTCTGTGCTTGGCAGTAAAGTGAACAACAGGCTGCTTTGTCTGGTAGTAGAATTTTCTGGGTAATAGTTGGTCTTGACCCACTGATTAGCTATGATGAATTATACTCCAGAGGCTGACCACTAAAATCCACCTTGTAGGTGACCCTTTTAGGTCTCATAGAAGCACAAGGGGCATGGGGCAAGCATTTCATCTTCCTTGCACACATGAACTCACAACAGCTGTGGTCACCTGCATACGATCAACCCAGTTAAAGTTTCTAATGTGGACAAGGAGAGGCCACTGAAGCCTCACTTCTAGCTGAGGGGAGAGGCCACTGAAGCCTCACCTCTAGCTAAAGAGCTACTGAGAGTTGATGACTGACGGGAAGAGTCTTCTTTCTTTGTGTGGAAAGTGGACATTAGGAGGGTATTTAGGCTCCAGTGGATTGGTGTGGGACATCCTTTTGTATATGTATTGTTTTTATTGGTTAATGAAGAAAGAAGCTGTCTTGGGCCTGCACAGGGCAGAGTAGAGCTAGGCGGAGAAAAATAAACTGAATGCTGAGAGAAAGAAGGCAGTCAGGAGAAGCCATGTAGCCGCCATCAGGGACAGATGTGCCAAACCTTGCTGGTAAGCCACAGACATGTGGTGATACACAGATTAATAAAAATGGGTTAACCAAAAATATAAGAGCTAGCTAGCAATACACTTAAGTGGTTGGCCAAGCAGTGATTTAAATAATATAGTTTCTGTGTGATTATTTCGGTTCTGGGTAGCCGGAACGAACAAGCAGCCACCCCCAACAGTAGATAACCACGTATCCATAAACATCTGGGCAGCACTAATTGAACTCACTGGTTAAAAATAAAATTGGAAAGGATATGTTGGGAGGGTCTAGGAGAATCTGGATTGGTGAAGTGGGGTGTGGATATGAATAACATATTTTATATACATGCATGACCTTTTCAAAGAATAAACAAAAATATTACTCAATTAAGATAACATATGATTTAAAGCAATGTAAAGAAAACCTTATATTGGAATTTTGTTTGCAAATCATATAGATGCAAAATATAAACTACTAAAGCAAACCCACAAAACAAACAAAAAAGCAGTCAGCACTAAAAGGCACTTCTAGAACAGAAGAGTGAGGAGCTTATCATGTGGAATCAGTGACTCCCTGGTTACTAAAATCAGGTAGCAGAAGAAAGAAAATGCTAACCAGCATTCTTAAACATAGGCACAATAATTCTTAACAAATCATTAACAAGCCAAACCCAGTAATATAGAAAAAGGATTATATATCATGACTAAGAGAGAATTGTCTTAGGAATGCATGTTTTTTTAAAAGTCCAAAACTATTAATACATGGTATTCATGGAATAAAGGGCTTTAAAACAGTAAACCATAACAGAGCAGAAAAGGGCAATGGCAAAATGCAGCATCCATTCAGACTATGTGCCAAATATACACTGAAATTCTAAACTAACTAGGAAAGGGGATTTTTTCCAACATGGTAAATAGCATGTACAATGCTTACTCACTCTGAGTAATTTCACTGTCTAAATCTGTACAAAATAGGCCTGTGCGCCCCATCCGTCAGAGTCAGACCAGCAACAAGCCAAACTGCCGTTAACACACACAGCTGACGGCTCCTGGAAAGCACAGTATCAGGCCCAACCAGCAAATAGGTGCGCAGGTTCTAACAGTATGTCCCACAGAACACAGCGTAGTAGTTTCAATGACAGCTGTTTTACCAAAATAAAGGGATTTATTTATATAGGTTTTCTATTAGATCTGAGAAAGTAGGAAATTTAAGTTTATTGTGCTCAGATGAATTACAAAGGAAGATTTTGATTTTATAATATATCAAATAATAGTATGGTAGAAAATTCACCAAATATTTAATTTACATAGTGCATTTTAACCATTCCAAGCAAGATGTGTGTGGAGGGGCTTCTGGGAACTCAGAAGAACATAAACTAAAGCAGTGCCTTCAACACTGGAAAGAAAACCTGGGTTTCAGTACTCTGTTAATCTACGGTACCTTCTGCCTCTCCTTGACAACATTATTCTTTTCTGTACTATACACATGGAAGATAGGTCACTAAGCAGAGTCCACAGTTAAGGAAATCACACTGTATTAGTTGCCTCTGTGCCACTGTGACCAAAGACCAGATTTTAAAAAATTTATATTTTGGCTCCCAATCTCAGAGGGTCCATTGCATCATGATTGGCAAGAGCATGGTGGATCTCAACAGTTTGCAGCATGGTTGGTCAAGAAGCTGAGAAATGGGGATGCCAACACTTGGCTGTCTTTTTGTCACTTCCCCTCTTTTATTCTGCTTAGGCCTCCAGCCTATGACATGGTATTATCTACACTCAGGGTGGGTCCCTACAGTTAATTTCATAATTGTTCTGGGAGTAGGGCTTGTGGAGAAAGAGCATGTCCTCACCACCTCGCATCAACTCTCTACCAACATGACCTATCACTGCTATAAACAGGTATTTTCTACTCAGGCTGGGTCTCAATAGGTAGCCCAAGTTGGCTTCAACTCTCCATCTTTCTGACTTTGCCTCCCACATGCTAGGATTACAGGCACCTGCCGGCACAACTGATTCATTCGTTTTTTTTCTTTTAATTTTCAATTTCTTATTTTATTCTATTTGTATGAATGTTTTGCCCATCTATGCCAGCGGAGGTCAGAAGAGATTGCTAGATTCACAAGTTACACATAGTGATGCATAGAATGAGCCACCATGTGGGTGCTGGGAACTGAACCTGGATCCTCAAGAACAGAAAGTGCTCATTTTTAAATTTTATATTTTTATTGTTTTTAATTGAGCAATACATTTCACCCACTCCCCTTCTTCCTCCCCTCTCCATCCCCCCCTCATCCTGACCCCCATGCTCCAAATTTACTCAGGAGGTTCTTGACCTTTTCTCCTTTCTAGGTGAATCCATGTATGTCTCTCTTAGGGTCTTCTTTGCTGTCTAGGTTCTCTGGGGTTGTGGATTGTAGGCTGGTTATTCTTTGCTTTATAAATGTCTAAAAGCCACTAATGAATGAGTACATATAATATTTGTCTTTCGGGATCTAGGTTACCTCACTCAATATGTTTTTTTCTAGTTCCTTCCATTTGCCCAGCAAGTGCTCTTAGCCACTGAGGAGGTTCAGTCCCTCAATAATGTCTTTTTGTAGATTAATAGACTATTCATTTTTATCATTGAAAAATATTTCTCTGTATGAATAAATCACAGTTTGTTAATCCATTGAAGGAAATCTTGGCTATTTCCATGTTTTAGCAATAATTAATAAATTTGTCATCATATTTATCTATGCACATATTTTTGTATAGACATAAATTTTCAAGTAAATTGATAAGCTTTATAGAGTTTGATAGCTGGATGATACAGTATTTGGTTTGTATGAACTGCTGCACTGGGTTTATACATTGACTCAGCAAGTAAAGGTGTTTGCCACCAAGTCTGATAACCTGAGTTCCAATTCCTGGAGCTACACAATGAGAGAGAACCAGTGTGCTCTGGTACATGCACATACTTACAAAGAAGTGTGATCAAATTTAAAATAAATCTTTCCTCCTTCAAATCAGTTATCTCAGGTATTTTTACACAGTGATGGAAAACTGACTAAAATGAAATGAATGTTTGCTTCAATTAATGAACCAATATTAACACATTATAATTAAATTTCAGACTTTATTGCCAAACTTCAGAAGCAACTGCATTTCTCATTCTCACCAGCAATAAATGAGAATGCTATTGTTCCACACCCTCACCAGAATTTTTTTTAAAAGATTAAAAACTTTCCCCAATATCTGCCTCTCCTCTGGGTTTTCATTATTTGTGCTACAAGGTGGGCTAGCCAGATGGCTCAGTCGCTAGAGCAGTGGCTACATAAGCCTGACGACCCAAGTTTGATTCCTGGAAGCCATATAAAGGTGCAAGGAGAGAACAAAGTCCACAAAGTTAAAAAACTAACTTTGGCTACAAGTACTGAGGAGATGGCTCAGTGGCTAAAAAGACTTGCCATGACTGAAATCTGAATTCCTAGAACTCTTATGATTAGAATCCACATAAACGCTGGGTGGTCATGTTTGCCTTTCTGTATTTCAGCTCAGAAAGTTGAGGCAGGGGATCCCCACAGCAAGCTAACTAGGGAGACTGACTAGCCTTATCAGTGAGCTCCGAGTTTGAGTAAAAGACCTTGCCTCAAATAAGGTGGAAGAATGAGGAACTCCACGTGTACGTGTGCATGAGCACCTGCACATACATATGGCTATGCCTCACACAGATGCAGTAAAAGGCGTCTACCAATAGGGTGCAGACAAAGTTGTTTGTGGAGGTTAGCTGCAGAAGACTCCTCCTCAGACTTTAACAGAAGCTGCACAGAGACATTTTCCCTTCATACTGGAGAGGAACTGAGCAACAGCTTCCACGATCTGCTAGGGCCACGCAAGCAGTGACAACGAGGAATGGGCAGAGTTGGCTGGGCCTGCTCCTGTGATTAGTCTTTGCCGGAAGCGAGCCCTTCCTAAGACATCTGGCACAGGCAGGCTGAGAAATATCCTCGAATGTGTAGATCAACTTGAGTTTAGGTGTGTGTTAATTCAGCCGAGTGAATACATAGATCAGCAGCACTTTAAATTCAGATTAGGGGTTTGAGGAAGAGCATACACTCAGTAGTTTCACACCACCATGCTCCCTCTACTTGTGCTCTTCCTTCCCAAAGTAATATCAGTGATGGCAGGTGGTGGGAGAATTCATAAAACTCCACTGCTCTAGTAGGAAGGTCCCATGCTACCAGCTTGGGACTACTCTCATCTTGCTAGCTTTGTTGCTTTCTGCCTGGGCTCCCTGCACTGTCTGCTTCTATAGGTAAAGTGCCTACAACAGGATTACAGCCTGTGAGCTCACGGCCACAGTACCTGATGTCCCCGTCTGCTATCCTGACCCTGTATTTAACCTTGATGACACTGCTGTGTTCTGAAACTCAGCTGTGCTTTCCTTTTGGGGCCAGCCTTAGACTGTACTAGTCACAGCTCCCTTCCAGGGTGCAGACAGAAGTGGGAAGATTCAGGGGCCTTCATTTCTACAATAGAAGCGTGCAGAATCCAGGTGTTTATTGGTCTCATGGAGACTGGACAGAAGAGCATCTATAGGCCTCACTTGCAAAACACATACTATATGCTAACTTGCTGCTGCTGGAAAGACTGCTCCTCTAAACTTAGGGGTTGGGAGACAGAGTTCCAAACCCTATGGACTGCAGGTTGTGTGTTCTCCTCTGGCTGTTCCCCTCACACTGGATTCTAACATCAGGGGAAGGGCTAGGATCTTTTCAGAGCTCTCCTTCCCTCTGCTATCCAGCTCAACTCTAAACTCCATTGTACCTTCGCTCTCAGTACCTCTCCCAAGTCCAAAGGAGTTGCTATGACCCTTTCCCAAAAGGGGTCCTGCATATCCCAGTGTGTCCTTAGTATATTAAACTGGCAAATGCCAGACAGAGTCTGGGTATTCGAGGCAAACTTCTGAAATTCAGCTTAAAATACAGAGTAAAACACTATTAAGTCTCTAGTGTCTGATGTCCTTCTTTCTGCTGTGCTCTCAAGTTCTAATTGAGAGCCAGAACTGAGCAGGATTCATTTATTCTCAATGGTATCTCCTCTTTCTGTGGAGAGACAGAGGCCTCAGCCCCAGTGGCTGGCAGCCTCTCAGTAGCAAGAGGGCAGGAACGAATACATATCAGATGGTATTTCAAAACTGCCTTTGTGCTGTTAATTTAAGCATTTTGTTCAGTTAAAGCTGCTTCTGTTTTCAGGAAGTGGTGTAAGCATATTTTCCCTGTTCCTGTCATACGGTACAACTGAAACCCTGGGTGCTAGGCATACAGTAAAGAAAAAGAACCCTGAAAGCTGAATAGAAAGCAGAATGGGCAGGGACTACAAAGTTCATAGAATTAGACAGAACTGAGGTCCACAGTTTTTCTGTGCCTAACATGTCTTAAACTGAGTGCTAGAGAAGCCAATAGCCATAGACAAAAACAAACTAATAAACAAACAAACAAAACCTCTAACAAAAGGCTACTGTTACTTGCAGTATTGTAAGACAGAAAGCTTTGAGACAAACAGCATTTTCTCCTGTCAACACCAAAGAAAAGACCTGCGACTGAGTTTTGTTAGGCTCCTCCCACCTAGACACCAGGCCAAGCTTCTCTTTTAATTTTCCATGCACCGACCCTTCACCCTGCCTGTATGTGCTAAGTCCCTAGCCACCCCTGCTGTATTTGGAGCTGGGTTCAGTTTCCCTATCTTATTGCAATGGATAAAGTCTTCCTGGCTTGTTTAATTATGCTTGACCCATTTTTTCTTCAACAAAACACGATGTATCAAACTGTGCTGAATGTGGCTATAGCAGCACTAAGAGGGAAGTTCACAGTGCTAAAATAAACCAGACATAGAGAAAAGAGAGATGAAAGTCTTCAGCAATAAGCTAAACTCAAGAAACCAGAAGGAGAGCAAATAAATCCAAATCAAGCAGAAGAGTAGAAATAAGGAACAGAAACCAACCAAATGAAAATGGGGGGGAAATCAATGGAGCAAGTACTTGATTATTTAAAAAGTTCACTAAAATTATCTAAACTCTTATTAGATTGACAAAGAAAAAGGAAAGAAAAAAGAAAAGATCACAGAAAAAGCAGAGAATGCTGTCAGCAATACATATGTTCATTTCACAAGCTGGACAAAAACACACTATGAAATGGATTATAAGAGGGGCTTGAGTGATAGCTCAGCAGTTAAGAACTCTGGCTGCTCTTCTAGAGGACCCAGGTTCAATTCCCAGCACCCACATGGCTGCTCACAACTGTCTGTAACTCCTCTTCCAGGGGATCTGACACCCTCAAACAGATATACATGCAGGCAAAACACCAATGCACATTAAAAAAAGAAATGGATAACAAGAAAATCTTTGTTAAAGGGCAGACAGTGGTGCTGGCACTCAGGAGGCAAAGGCAGGTAGATCTCCGTAAGTTTGAGGTTATCTTAGTTTACATAGTGACTTCCAGGGCAGCCAGGACTACACAGTGAGATTCTACCTTAAAAGAATATGTGTGTGTGTGTGTGTGTGTGTGTGTAAATGACAACCTGTAACAAGGGTATTGACCCTAGGCCAAGATTACTTTATCAGAGGAGTCTACCAAATATTTAGAGTTACAATTTCACACAATATTGTCCAGAGACTATAAAAAGCAAGCATATTTCCCAATTCATTTTATGACACTAACATTACCTTGATACTAAAACCAGACACAGATCAATATCCTTCATGAATGTACACCATAAAAAATCCTTTAGAATATCAACATACAGAGTTCAGGATATGTTCAAAAACACTAGATCCAACAATTGCAGCCATAGGCACTTACCTCAGAGAAATGGAGATGTGAGCTAACATGAAAACCTACATATTGATGTTTATATCAGATTTATTTGTGACAGCTAGAAACGGGAAAGAATCCAAATGTCCCACAGATGAAAACTGTCATGTTTAGATTTTCAAGCGGTGATTAAACTGCCCACAGGGACACATCTTGTCAAAACATTAAGTATTTTACTACATTGTTTTGAACTATTAATTATTTTCTTAAAATTATAAAAGGGTCTTCTATTAAACATATATTAGCTGTCAAAATATTCTTGGGACTTTTAACTAGAATTCATTCAGTGCATTATGAGAATCTTGTTTTGTGTGAGTTACAGTGAAAAATGATAGCTCTCCCTACATTCAGCCTCCAAACAACTAACACTGATGTAAGACATAAGCTGCTGGAGGAAGCCTCTTTAATAATGATTATGAGCTGTAAGAGCTAATACTAAACATTTCTCCCTAAAAATCCCTATGAGACATTTATACCATGCACCTTAAATTTAAGACCCAAGTACCCAATTCTGCTCTTCCCTTGGTGACATTGTGACATCTGATAAACACCATGCCCACTCCTGGGGCTAACATGCTGAGAGTGAAAGTGATAACTGGGGGGTGGGGGAGGAGGAGAGAGCTGAGTCAGGGATGCATGGAGTCAAAGGTCAGATGAGACCAAGACACCAGCAGTACAGAACCGAGCCTAGAATCAGGCCATGAAGACTGGCACTCCTGTTTGGCGAAGGACTACAAAGTGAGTCGTCAAGACAATAGTTATAGTAAAAGTTATCCAAATGGAAAATAAGCAAATCTCTACCTCTCACATGTACAAAAGTATGTTTTAGTGAAATTAAAGACACATTGCAAAATACAGAATTTGAACATCTTTATAACTGCCATGCAAGGAAAGATTTCTTAAATGACACAAGAAAGTCAGATGTTGTGGTTCCAGCTGCATGAGAGGATGAGGAGGGAGGATCACTTGAGCTTATGCGTTTGAGATCCTGACCATACTGTATATGAGAGTGAACTGGGACAGCATTTAGACACTAGGAAACTTGTGCATTAATACACCCAGCAACAGCCAGGCAACAACAGTGAGGAAATCTTTGCACAGTTTAAAGAATAGTCATTAAAACTCTACATTTCTCACTCAGCACTGTATTTATTCGTCTATCTATCTACTCTCTCTGTCTCTCTCTCTCTCTCTCTCTCGTGTGTGTGTGTGAGTGTGTGTGTGTGTGTGTGTGTGTGAGTGTGAGTGAGTGTAGAAGCCAGAGGATAACCTTGGGTGATGTTCTTTAGATGCTGTCTACATTTTTATTTAATTTACTTAATTTAGTTTTTGAGAGAGAGAAGATCTCTCACTGACCTGGAACTTGTCAAGTAGGCTAGACTGGCTTGGTCAGCAAGCCCCCACCTGACTCCACCAGCCAGTGTTGGAATTAAAGCATACACCACGACACCTGAGTCCCATCTTTACCTGCTGAGTTATTTTCCTAGCACCTCAACACTGTTTTAAATACTGAAAATCTGGAAATAATCTACTATATTTGTATAATTACATTCAGTATCGCCACCAAGAAGAGAGAACTAGAGCTGCTTCTGTTAAGGATAAATCTTAAAAACAATGCTAAACAAAAGCAGCTAGTGGTATGAGGATAAATATTACCAGCTACTTACTACTCACATAACATTTAAAGTATCAAAGCAAATGCCTCACCTTTTATGTGGTGATACATTATTATGAAAATATTCTTACATTAAAAGAGATTCTAACTTTTGCTGGACTTTACAGCCAAAGTTAATATTACACCCTGGGGTAACTTGGGACTTAAAACTGATATCTTACTATATACTCAGTTGGTTTAACTCACCTTTAAGAGAATAATGTAACATCCAATTTTACTTGCCTTGGATTTTTCATGTAATCAATTCTTACAACCTAAACTAATACATAGCTGACATCTTTTTTGTTTAGTTTGTTTGTTTGTTTGTTTTGGAGACAGGGTTTCTCTGCGTAGCTCTGTTTGTCCTGGAACTCACTATGTAGACCAGGCTAGCCTCAAACCCAGAGATTTGCCTGCCTCTGCCTCCCAAGTGCTGGGATTAAAAGCGTAAGCCACTACCACCTGGCTCATAGCTGACATCTTAAATTATATATTCTTCCATGCCACTGACCCACAAGTAATGCATAAGTATATGTAGATTGTGGCAATTGTGATGGTTAATTCTTGGTTTTCAAATTAACTACATCTGGAATCAACTACAATTCAAATGGCTGGGAACATCTATAAGGGATTTTTTTTCTCAACTATATAATCTGAAGTGGGAAAGCCCACTTCCAATACAGATCTTTGAGAGAGGAAGGTACACCTTTAATACAGATATTTTGAGGTGGGAAGATCCACTTTTAATCTTGGCCACACCTTCTGGTGTTTGCCTATATAAAAGACACAAAAGGAGGAATCTTGCTCCCTTTGTCTGCTTCATTCCTTCACTGGCATTAGAACCTACTTCTTTGGGATTCTGAAATAAATTGAAGACCAGCTGAGACATCCAGCCTAATGGAATGAACAATTACTGGATTCTTCGACCTTCCATTGGTAGACAGTCATTGTTGGAATAGCTGGACCGTCACAGCCTGGGAAACATTCTAATAAAATACATATAAATATACATTCTGTAAATTCTGTTCCTCTAGAGAGCCCTAATACAGTAATACGTGTTAAAACAGCAAACATGATGAACACAATCTTTACTTAATTGTTTTTATTGAGCTATTTTCTACATTCTCCTTCCTTCCTCCCTTCCCCTCCCCTCCCTCCCTTCCCCTATGACCTCCATGCTCCCAATTTACTCAGGAGATCTTGTCTTTTTCTCCTTATGTAGATCTATGTATGTCTCTCTTAGGGTCCTCTTTGTTGTCTAGGTTCTCTNTACCTCACTCAATATGATGTTTTCTAGATTCATCCATTTGCCTGCAAATTTCAATACGTCATTATTTTTTCTACTGTGTAATACTCCATTGTGTAAATGTACCACATTTTCTTTATCCATTCTTTGTTTGAGGGACATCTTTGTTTTTTCCAGGTTCTGGCTATTTCAAATAATGCTGCTATGAACATAGTTGTATACAGAGCTAAACAGAAAACTTTGAACAGACAAATATTTTCAAAAGGCTGAAAGACACTTAAAGAAAAGCTAAACATCCTTAGTCTTCAGAGAAAAGTAAATCAAAACAACTCTGAGATTCCATCTTACACCTGTCAGTATGGCCTAGATCAAAAACACTGATGACAACTTATGCTGGAGAGGATGAGGAGCAAGGGGAACACTCCTTCATTGCTGGTGGGAGTGCAAACTTGTATAGATGCTTTAGAAATCAGTGTGGCGGTTTCTCAGAAAATTAGGAAACAACCTACCTCAAGACCCAGCAATACAACTTCTGGGTATACACCCAAAGGATGCTCAACCATGCCACAAGGACACGTGAACACAGCCTTTTAACAAATGTCCACTATGAATGTCAGACGTGGCATGAATGCAGGTTGATGACTCTATTTGCAGCACTGTTTTTATGGATGTCAGTGGTGGTCAGCAGGAGTCAGTAATGTTTCATCCCTTACAAATTTTGTTAAAGATTTTTGTAAAGTATCACTCATTCCTTCTCCATGTGGTGCTTTCTGTGCTGTTCAATAGATACAGAGTAAAGGTCTTTGTGAGGGACACACATAGGGACAGGGACAGGGAAGGCAAGACAACATTCGGGCAGGCACAGATTCAGACTTAGAAAGCAGATAGATTACAGACAGGCCAGAAACAATATGCTACAGAGAGATGACAGAAGACACAGGGAGAGAAAGAGAGAATTCAAATCTGGGCTTGTTCTTGATAAAACTTCTCCAAGGGAAAGTGCTTTGACTTATTTTCCCTAATGTGACACTGATGCATTTTGGGTACTCTGAGGTAATTACTAGTATGTTTAACTGGCACACTACTATTTAGGGAAAAATATATGGGACAATAAACACTGCCTTTGGGATAGATAAGGACACTGACTTGGGAAGAACAGAGGTTGGAAAAGATAAACAGGATTTCAGTGCCACCAAGAGACATTTAAACTCTTAAATTGAATGAGTGACATACTTAACTATAGCAGGCTTCATTCCTTGTGTATAGGAAAAAGGGGACCAGATAACTGAGATGGGGACATAAAACAAGGCCTCCTGAGGTCAGGTCTCTTGAGTGGAAATAGAATCACTGACTGGTAAAGAAGACTGGTCTGGAGGACATGTTCATGATTCAGGTAACAATTCAGTAACAAGGTAACAGGATCGGTGACTGGTATGTAAAGGAAGTGTAGGTCATACCAAAGATCACCTAATAAAATCTGTACAAATATGCCAGCAGGACACTGAATACACCCATAAAAGTAAAGAACACTAGGGAAGAAAAAGTACTCATAAAGAATGAAAGCAAAAAATCTAATTAATAATGCCCGGATGTTAATATTTCCAATTAATTCAGCTGTAGCCTTTCAAAAAACCAGAAGAAAACCAAGAAATTGGGACACTCAAGAAAAACACAACGTGAAAGGTCAGAAAATTTGAATTTTTAACATTGTTAGATTCTGAGCCAGCATCACAAGTAATACTGCAGTGAAATAAGGACATTGGCAAAAACTGGCCCTGGTGATGTAGAAACACTAGACGGGACATCTAAGCCATGTGTGATAAGAGGTATTGGATGGAATAATGTGGCTCCTGGCAAGCACAGTGAGAGCAAAGGTCCTCGGCTCCTCCCATGAGAAGGCCTTTGTGAAGAAAGTAGTGGTTCTGAACAGGGAGGCCTGAGTTTGGGGAAAAGAATTCAGATGAAAACTAAAGACCTCGTGGCTCCTGCTTCAGGTAGGGAAGAGACATGGCCTTGTTTTTAATCACATTGAAACCTTTGTGATGGCCCCAAGCCAGAGCAACAAGGGCAGGTACACATTCCATAAACAGAAAAGGAGGCTGAAAGGCTATTCACATGGAATTTATGATCTAGCAAGAAGAAAAACAAGTACTCAGGCTTCAGCACCATGACCCGGGGAATGGAAGGACAGAAGGCTGAGCCCAACAGGATGAAGAGTGATTGACAGACTGTCTCAGGTAGAACACAAGACAGGAGCCTAGACAGACTGAAATGTGCTAGCTGGAGGCTTCTACTCCCACTTGGCACATAAACAATTGAAAGAAAATTGGTTCCCACAATGAAAAAAGACAGATAATTTAAAAAAAATCATCATTTTTTTAAAAAATATTTATTTATTTATTAAGTATACAATATTCTGTCTGTGTG
>LOJH01015457.1:0-23430 GCA_001685095.1 Ellobius talpinus | reverse complement strand
TGTGCTTTTAAATCACTAAGCACTTAAGAATCTAAGCTGTGACATTCCTAGTGACCTCCACATACCATGCTCTTCTGCAGAGATTCTGTCCCTACATCTGTAGTGACTGACTGCCACATGTTTAGTCTAAGCCGTGTTCTCATTTGGGTTTCACAAATCCTTGGTACTTGGTAGCGTCTATAAGACAGATGATGTGTGTGCCTCGATCTGCATGTTTAAGTCTTCAGAAAGTAGGGATTCCTGCTTCTCTTAAAGGCCCTTTATTCTGTAAGAGAATGTGCTAGTGACAGAGGAGTAACCCTTTCTATTTCCCCCTCAAGATTCTTTCTTCTTCAGGCTGTGGAGTCCACCACACATGACTCCTCCTTTTCCCTGTGCTCGCCCTCCTTTTCACCAGCTGGGAGTCTCCTGTGTCTGCAGGAATGTGAGTCTTGTTCTGGGAACCTCTCTCTTCCTTCCTCCATAGGGAAATTCGATGAAGTCTATGAGGCGCTGGCCGGTGCCCATCCTAATCTAACAGTCTACAAAAAGGAGGAAATTCCAGAACGATGGCATTACAAGCACAATGATCGAGTTCAGCCAGTCGTAGCAGTGGCCGATGAAGGGTGGTATATTTTGCAGAATAAGTCAGATGATTTCCTGTGTGAGTATGTTATCGTATTTCTTCCCATTCTGCACCGTTTCTTGCTAACGTGGAGGCTGTGGATAATACAGCAGTTTACTTGCTGATTTTTTTAACTCTCTGTTACTTTACTGTTGAAGGATCTGTGTTGTATCAGTACTCACCTAGAAATGTTTCTTAAGATATATACATGAGAGACATACAAGGTTGAGGATAGAGCTTGGTGGCAGACATGCATGCCTAGCATGTAATAAGGCCCAGGGCTTGATCCCCAACTCTGGGAGAAAAATATATAGAAATGTTGCTTTAGATAGAATTGGGTTGCTGCCCTATTCAGTAACTGAAAGCAAAGTAGTTGCATGGCCATGTAATTGTGGTGTTCGTGTGACTCCGAACAGCAGATACGTACAGCTACACATTCTGGTTGCTGAGCATTTGTACCCACAGATAATCTGTAAGTCACTATTCGATCACGCCAAGGAAGCTGGGGAGGCTGTGTCATTGGAATCATTTCTGCCTTCATTTGTTCCGCTTGTTAACTCTGCAGGTCTGAGCAGTCACTCAGAAAAGGTCTGCTATCTTTGAGAATGTATATATTTTAAAATACATATATTTTAAGTTAACATCCATTTAGGGAGACGTCATAGGTCTTTGGTTCTATGAACTGCAATTGCTCAGTGGGCTGCTCACATTTATTTTTTGATAGAAAAACCTCAATGATTCTGTTTCGATTACATTATGCTCATTTAGCCAATGGATAAGCTGCTACTATGGTCCTTTGCTGCCAGAATTCTACAAGTTACTGAGTCCAAAGGCAGGCATTCTCTAAGGGCATCCTTTGGCACAACAGTATCTAGATCAGCTGGAAATGGCTGAAAAGGTCCATCCGTGAGTCCATTCTAGATGTTCTGAATTGGACACTGTGAGGACATGGCCTAGTCCTCAGTCTTTATGTGGCCCCAAGGAGTCTCATTCACAGTGGAGTCTGAGAACCATCTCCCTTGGGTACTCATTATTAAATACTGCCCATTAAATCAAACATTTTATTTTAACCACTACCATTATTAAAGCAGGGTCCCTGTTCTTCATGATTTCCTCTTAAATCTGGTTCCCTGGTACATGTTATATGAGAGAATTATTATTGCTTTCTCATATGACTTAGAATCTAGATCTCAACTTCTCATGGAAATGATGGCAACCACCCTTAAATCAATTCTGGATAATATTGTATAGTGGCGCATTGTTCAATGTTATTATTAGTTAAGCAGATGAGCAAAGTACCTTATCTGATACTTGCTATTGGCTCATAAGCCCAGCGTCATTCTTCCTTAAATAAATTGAAAAGGATTCTGTCATTTAGAATGACTTCTGCAGGTGGATCAGATTGACAGGAAGACTTCAAATTACTTTTGAAATGATAGATCAGTGACTTTCAGAGAGTTGACTTGAATTTTCATTTTCTGCATTTGGATGCTGTTGTGAATTAATTGTAACAAGGATAAGCAAGAGAACTGGGGTCATGAGTCATTTTTATTACTCTTAAATAAAAGCCTGTCAGTTCATAAGTCACCAACTTCACAGTAACTATTGTCATGTCTTTGCTCTGATACCATGTCAGCCAGCCATTCAGTTTTTAATAAGCAGCTCTAATCCTTTGCTTTTGAATGGAATCACTGGGTATGCACGTCAGAAGACCGACCTCTTAAGTTTTTATTTGTAGCCACACTAAAGCACAGAATACTAAGCTGTGTCTTGATCTGAGCCACGGAAGTCCAAACTTCTCACTATGCCTACACGTTCTGACCTGTTTTTCGTAGTGGGTCATAGCTGTGACTAAAGGGTGAATTGCTGTACTGTCTTGTGTTTATGTATTGCTTTCACTTTCTATTGGGGATTATGGGGTTTGCTTTTACTATTAAGACTAACACCACCTTACTTTAGAATGATTAGACATTGTAGCTACCCTGTAAGTATTTGCTAAACATCAACCAACCATAGACAAAAACAAAACCAACCATCCACTTGCATTTCCCATCTTGACTTGACCCATCTCTGCACTGTTCCCTTCCTTCTTTGCTGTTTAAGGGAGCAGAGACCATAAGAAAGATTTGTAACCATTTGACATTTGATTTCTTGAGGTGATTTGTGGGGTTGACAGCAGCAGAGATTACAAAAGATGATTTCATTTTTGTGAAGTCAAATGGGATAAAATTTGCACTTGAAGTCAGAACTTGACCATACGATAATTCTTTCCATTTGAATGCCATCTGGTTGGCTAACTTATTCATGCATTTTCTCTTCACAGTAGGCAACCATGGTTATGATAATGCATTAGCAGAAATGCATCCAATATTTTTAGCCCACGGTCCTGCCTTCAGAAAGAATTTCACAAAAGAAGCCATGAACTCCACAGATCTCTACCCACTGCTCTGCCACCTCCTCAATATCACCGCCCTGCCACACAATGGATCATTCAGGAATGTCCAGGATCTTCTCAGTTCAGCAGCTCCAAAAGTTACTCCTTACACACAGAGTACCACACACAAGCCAGGCGAGTATGAGCAAGAGGAGTCGTACCCTTATTACATGGGCATCTCTCTTGGCAGCATTATAGTCATCGTATTCTTGGTAGTTCTCGTTAAGCATTTAATTCACAGCCAGGTGCCTACTTTACAATATATGCAGGTTGAAGTTGCTCAACCATTACTACAAGCATAGTGCTTCTTTAACACGGAATTGCATTTTGAAGTAGAGGTTGCAAAATTCTGTCGATCGTGATCCTTCAACTTCTAGGAAGTTAATTCCTAGACATCTGCATAGGCCATCAAGCAGTTAATCTTGGACACACTCACACCTACCTACCTACACACAGACAGATCAGAACGCTCCTGTCTGCACATGATCAAAGATGTCAGTGAGAGTACATCTCCACTGCTTCCTCTGGCTTAGGGGGTAGATCCTGCTGTACTGGGGTTGGCACGTACATACAATGTACAGACTTAACAGCTTTGCACTACTGACAGTACCTCAGACATTGCACTTTCCTGTCCTACGAGGTACCTTTCTCTGAAATGCACTTTATAACTATGTCTAGTGACTTGGTTGACAATGACAACCTTTTGCATCTATATCACCAAATACTAGCATTTCATGTACAGACTGAGGGAAGTTTCTAGCAATTCTCGAATTATATAGAAATCTGTCTCCTTGAATGGGAGGAGGAAGAGAAAGTGAAGGTGTTGAAAACTCAAGGGGACCAAGTTTGTGGCCTGCATGTTGGAGAGATGCATTTCCAGCAGCAGGTTGCATTGTGGGCATTTCTAGTTCCGTCTCCTCACCAAGGAGCAAAGTTTTCATTTACTTCTTTCCTCCAGTAGATTCAAACACTGAAAGATGCATTCTAAAGATCTTCCCATTAGTCATTGCTTCTTGTTGATGAGTCCTAGTCCTGACTCCATCATGAGGATGCCGTGCACATAGACCTCCTTTCTGTGTAGTGTAGCAGGGGTCTGAAGAGCAGAGACCAGGTACCATCTCTGTAGTGTTCTTATCCTGCCTGTCATTATTTGCATATTTACTAATAATGCTATTAATCACATTAAAAATCAAGTGAGATTAAAAAAAAGCATTTGGTTTTGCTTATTTGTTGTTTCTGATGGCATGAAGTGAAGTACAAACATCTTTTAACCCTGAGACTTTCAAAACCCAGAGTTGCATAAGAGGACAAACCATATTAGGTGACACAGGCCGCCTAACCCTTGGAGAGGGTTCTGTGGAGCCTGGAAAACAAATCAAGCAGGACCTCAGACGAGATGTGCACACTGTCACTATAGTAACAAAGGGTGCCTCTAGTGGGGGGTGGAGTCTCTTGGTGATAAGAGGCATGGGAACATGTAGAAACTCGGATTACTTGATTTTGTTTCAGGAAATAGTTGCATATCCAGCTGCCAGGTGTTTACTGAAGTCAGAGGTAGATCTCCTTTCTAGCTGTGCCACTGCCCAGCTCGTCGCCTGGAGCTTCCTCATCATCTCAGCCCCCCATGTCACAGCAGCTTAAAGCTGTGCCTCTAGATGGCTAAGCAGTGAAGGAGTTGGGGTGACAGAGGACCCGCAAAGAAAAGCTTTCTCTAGAAACGACACCAAAATAGCCACGAAGCCCATAGAGCAGAGGCGATGGTCGTCTGCATAGTCACACATCTGCTAGCTATTGACTAAAGTGGCATGGTTATTTCCGAGCAAAGGGACCGGCTATGTGTGGAAAGTAAAGTGACAGAAACTGGATTTTAACATGTTCCTAAAATGAGGTGAATCATTGACAAGGATTATGCTGCTCCTCCTAAGTAAGGTAAAGGACATTAGTCTATATTTTTCATTTCAGTAGAGACCTCTAAACAGGGCAGAAGGGAATAGATGCAAATAGTCAGGATTCCTGAAGATGCTGGGAAGTCAGATGTCAGTGGCGAATGGCTCGTGAGTGTACACTCTGGCTGTCTACATCCCGAACGTGTGCACACATGCTGACTGACAGCAGCTATGAATGCTGTGGAGATGCCAGCACAGTGACTTGGAGGTTTTAGCTCCTTTCGGAGCACTGCTGTTCAGACACCATATGCGTGTTCCTCCGGGTGTGTTCGGTTCACTTTAGAAGGCGCTGTTACCTCAGAACAAGTGATGAGCGGTCTCACAGTTTAGATAGGTTTGATTATTGAATGGTTTGTTACAGAGACCCTCATCCCGGTAAACCATTTCCTGAAAAAATCCTGTTGTTCGGAACCCTTTGGCAGCTTTATTTTGTAGTTTAACCAAAATGTCTTCCTGGTCCAGCTTTGTGCAGGGAGCATGAACCAACCCTTGGCAGTAACACTAAGACTGCCCAATTTGATAACTGCAAGCAACAATTTGAATAGCAGTTTCCAGCTCTTCTTTCTCCTGTTTGCTCAGAGCCTCTTGCTCCTTTACACATTTTTTACAATTAGTTGGTAAGATTTTTTTTCCTGTAGAATATGTTTTTATAATGTTTACTCCCTCTGGCACCTGACAATTATGTTTCAATGCTTTTCTAAATTCCAGCTCTGTAAAGTTAGTATCCTATTAGTCTTTTTCTTATAAGAAATTATTCTGTCTAGGAAAAAAATCTAAGAGACCTAGCTCTTGTGGCTGTCAACTGTTTCCAGCTATTCACTGGCTGGGGGTGACAGCCTCTATTTTAGTTACACAGCTAGGAACGGCTGGAGGGATTTATTCAGTGATCTAATTTAGCTAGGACCCTCACTCTTTTTCAGAGAAGTAACTTGCATGACCTCATGCCAGGACTAGAAGCAGGACCCAGGTTCCTGATTTAGTTTACATGCAAAGTGGAGGTCAGTGGATTAATGGTCCTTAGACGGAAGCCTGTTGATCCCATGCTAAGCAGGAAATGGCTAAGGAAGTTTTCTGCACTAGCAAGCTCCTTACTACCAGACTTGACTTTCAGTTATGCAAAATTTTTAGCTTCCTTCCTGATTGACCAGTACTGCAGGACAAAGGTGGTCCCAAGTGCTTACTCTCTTGTCAGTATTTCAGTCTCCCTGAATCTCTCCCTGGTAACTCCTTACTATGCGGTAGACAATTTTATACTTTAAAAAAAAAGACACATCTAAACCTTGGTCTGGGCAGGTGGCTTGGCTGGTAGGTGCTTGCTGGACAATCATGAGGACCCAAGTTAAACAGGAAAAGGCTGGGTGTGATCCAGGCTTGCAATCCTAGCATTGCAGCAGCAGAGACAGGGATCCCTGAATGCACTGACCACCGAGTCTAGCCTAAGGGTGGACTCCAGGCTGTGGGAGACCCTGTCTCAAGGAAAGTAGGTAGGATTCTTGAGGAGCAGGGATGACACCTGAGGTTCTCTGACCTCTCTCTATATACATACATAGTACATACACATGTACACATGCACACAAGCACACATGAATATGCATACACACACGAACATGTATACACACATACTACCAAAAAAACCCTCCAGAAATCATCTGATCAGGAAGGACAGGATAGACATGCTTAGCCTTTTTCTTCCACAGTGAACGCAAACACTGCCCTGAAAATGAGGCAAAAGACTCATTTTCTTTTAAGCAACCTGCTTAGGGGCCCAAAGGATGGATGGCAAAACAGAGGCAGGGCTTCACATGTCCCTTCCTCAACGGAAGGTGGCACTGGCCCCTATTCCCAAAGCCCAGCCTAGCCAGATGGCAGCTCAAGTAGGCTTCTTCCTGGGGCTGAAGACGAGCCTGTATCTGAATCAGGTAAGACAATCTCACTGACCCCCACTGGGTGCCTGTTCAGAGTCACCCCTCAGCACTGAGGCCCTTCTACTGAGAGATATGGCCAGCAGAACTTGGAAGAAAAAGAAAGAAAAGACATACATTCTTGGAAAGAAGAAATAAATTGGTCCCTGTTTTCAGGGTACATGGTCATGTCTGTAGAAAAATCACAAAGAAACAAGTATCTAAAAAAACTCTTAAGATTAGTGCAGCAAACTACAACATCAAACATATCCATACCAAGATTGCTGGTATTTCTGTAGATTAGCAGCATGTGCCAAGGCCAGTCACATTTTTGTATATTGACAACATGGAGAAGCAAATTCGAAATGTAATGCCGCTTACAGTCACCTAATAAATGAAACAGGTATAAATGTAACAAAACTACTGGATTTGTATCCTGAAAACAATCATGCTGATGAAAGAACTTGAAGGTAACTTCTAAGGATAAAAAAGATACTCTGTATTCATAGGCTGCAAGACTCAATATAAAGGTAAGTCATCCAAAGAGTCACTGTAGCTCTTGATCATCTACCTCTCCCAGGGCCTCTTTCTACAGACAAGCTTATCCCAATAGTTATGTGGAAAGTCACAGGCCCCAGGAGAGTTAAACCTACCAGAAAGAGACAAAGGAGAATTATCCTACCTGATATTAAATCCTGCTGTCTCATTATGATAATCCCTGCAGTGTGGATTTGACAGAGGGATGGGCACATAGTTTAAGGAATACTAGAGTACTCTAAGTACATCCACGTAAATATTCCTGTGACCTGACAAAGGTTCAAAAGCTTTGACTGGAGGAAGGGCAGACTTTACAAGTAAGGTACCAAAGTAACTAAGCATCCACAGTAAACAAACTCAATCTTATGGAAGCCACAGCTCAAAACCTGGGCTGGAGCAATGGCACTTGCCCCCAGGCCTGATGACCTGCGCTCATCTCCAGCAGCCACCCCATAGCTGCCCTCTGACCTCCTCGTGTGTGCTGTAGCATGCATGCACCCCCCCACACTAATTATGAATGAAACATTTTTTAAAAAAAAAATAGCTCAAAATGACAGTACACTTAAATGAAGAAAAAAGTTTCAGAGCCCAGAACAAGACAAGAGTTCTTAGATTTGTCAACAAAAGTACAATTAATCCATAGAGTATACACTGGGGAGTTAGGGTGTAGCTCAGCTGTAGAAGACTTCCTGAGCATGCAAGGGAGCATGGGTTTATTGCCCATCAGGGAGACAGGCACACAGACAGACACATCCATCAGAGACAGACAGATACACGACACACAAACCCATCAGAGAGACAGAGACGCACACACACGCACACACAGACACAGACACACAAACACATACGGGTTGGGGGATGAGACTATGAACTGGGAACTCAGCACTTACCAACACACACACACATGAGAGAGAGAGAGGGAGAGGGAGAGGGAGAGAGAGAGAGAGAGAGGTGGTGGGGGCATGAAACTGGGAACTTGGTACTTACCGAAATGAACTATTTTGTTGTTCTGGGAAAGTTCATGCAAAAAGAAGGAAGACAAGCTACTGACTGTGAGAAAAGCTTCTGCAAAACCACACACCCAACACAGGATTGGCACATTCAGTTTCAAGGCAGGCGATTCATGGAGAGTTTTCACCAGAGACCAAATGGGGCAAATGCCATGTGCAGCTGCTTCGCATCAGTAGCCACTGCGAAGTGCAAATTAAACCACAGAAAAGTAGCAGTAGCTACGAGAATCGCTAAAATTTTAAAGTGTCATCAAGAGCCATGGGGATGCAGAAACTAGATCACCCATTTGCTCCTGGCAATATAAGCAGAAAACACACTCTAGAAAAGAACAGTTTCTAGAAAGCCAAATGGGAGCCCCAGTATTTGTCCTCCTGAGCTATTTATCCCAAAGAAACAAAGACGTCTTCACAAAAGCCAGGCTCAACAATACTCATACTGGCTTTATATTGATAGTCAAGTGCTGGAACTGAATATCCCTCAAATTGCTGTATAAACAGTGTTTTAAAATAAAAAAGATTGCATGAAAAAAGTAGCAATAAAAAGTTTATTGACGTTTATGAGTTGGATGAACCTTGAGGAATGGTGCTGACTGAAAAATCTAGTGCTCCAAACTTATTCACACGGCATTTCTGAAATGATATCATCTTAGAATTAAAGGGCAACCATTAGACAATGCAGAGGAATCCTTGCATTGGAAGTGTGTCTTACAGCAGCTAGCTCCAGCTGCCCTGGGGGGACGGTGTCTCACAGAGCTGGAGGTGAGGTTGGAGGGCAGTTTCTGGCTTGCAGATGGCCACTCCCCACAGCCTCAGGCACACAGGGGCTGGAGAGGGGAAGGCACTATGCCCTCTTCTTTAAAGGACACTGATCTCAAGGTAGGGACTCCAGGTGGCCTCACTGGAACTTTTCACACCCTCACTCGAAAATGTCACATGGGCTGAGTGTTCCAAGATGGGAATTTTGAGGAGACACAAATTGATTTTTCAATGATCAGACTAACCTTGTTTCTCACTATTTCATGTATTAAGAGTTATTACATATAAACACTTAGCAAGAGTGGTTGAGAGATTCCAAGTTCCTAATTAGCCTTTATCATTGTCTTTTATACTGCAATAATACACCAGAGAACTTCTGCTCCAAAAAATGGCAAAATATGGGTTCAGACCAATGATTCCACTGAAAATACGATAAAAGAATAGTAGGTGAATTGTATCAATGTCATTCTCTGTTGGTAACAGTAAACTACATATTTTTGTAAATGTGAAAAAGCCTCTTATTTCCTCCAAAGCTACAATCATTTCAATTTTTCTTCAATTGTGAAAGGACTGGAAATATTTACGTGACTCTTTTATTTACTTTTTGTGGATGCATTGCTCCAAATCACCAGTTCTACCGTTATTGGCAGCTTGTGCCCTGATTCACTGTCAGGCGAAGAGAATGCCACAGGTGAGGGGCAAAGGGTTGACAAGAAGCCTCAGAGGCTAAGAGCAGATACTGTTTTTGCAGAGGATGGGAGTTCGATCCCAGCATCCATATCTGTTGACTCATAGCCACCTCTAACTCCAGCTTCAGGGCATCCAACACCATTTCTTGCCTGAAAACCCCAATCAGACATATGTGATTACAAAAACATAGAATGACATGCACTAATATCTATGGGACTGATTCTAAGTGTGTTATGTAAGTAACTGTAATACTTGCAAGAGCCACAGGGTTACTGCCACTCTTACTCAATTTTATAGATGAGGATGCTGCTAACAGAAAAATCCCGAAGATTACATGGCCATTTTACTCCTTAACACTTGCTATGCCCTCCGGTTAAACAACAGTCATGAGTTCAGACTCCTTTGTTTTTGAACTGAGAACATTCAGGATTTTGCCATTTAGGGTATCATCAGTGCTCTTCTATGTGAGTTGGTTTACACACGTCACTCACCAGTTTCAGGAAGTTCCC
The DNA here is from genome assembly GCA_001685095.1 of Ellobius talpinus. NCBI lineage: Eukaryota > Metazoa > Chordata > Mammalia > Rodentia > Cricetidae > Ellobius > Ellobius talpinus. The sequence goes on along the minus strand of LOJH01015457.1, from coordinate 13,043 downwards.
CCCTGCTCCAAGTTTCATCCTTTTATTTAAATGAGTGATGAGTTTTAGCAAATTCCTTTCCATTCCTTTTGCTCTATTAATATGGATAACAGATTGATTTTTAATCATGCATTTGTGTGTGTGTGTGTGTGTGTGTACTGCACATGTATGTGTACATGAGGGCAGAAGCACACAACCAAAAGGGACCATCTACAAGCAGTTGTGAGCTGCCCAACATGGGTGCTGGGAACCAAACTCAGATCTTCTGCAGGACAAGCACTGGCTCTTACTCGCTGACACTTTGATTTTAATTACCAAAAAATAAAAAGTTGTACCACTATGGCAAATTCCATGTATTAAATAACCATCATTTTGAAATACTGAATTCAGGGATTTTTTTTTCATAAGAATAATGATCAAGGGGCTGGAGAGATGGTTCAGAGGTTAAGAGCACTGGCTGCTCTTCTAGAGGACTGCAGGTTCAATTCCCAGCACCCACATGGCATCTCACAGGTGTCTGTAACTCCAGTTCCAGGGGGTCTGACACCTTCACACAGACATACATTCAGGTGAAACACAAATACACATAAAATAAAGTTATCTTTTAAAAAAAGAATAATGATCAATTTTCTGTGATCTTCCTATTTTTTAGTTCCTTACTCCACTTTCTGTAAGTATGTGTAAAACTGATACTATTTCTTATAGAGTTAATGACACTACTTTTTTTTTAAAATAATTTCTGTGTTAGATGGAGGCAATTAAGACTTTCTGGTTGGCTTTATGGTAACTTTGATCATATTTTTCAAAGAATCTGTCCATTTTATCTACATTGTCAAATTTGTTGGCATCTTTTTGCTAACTGTAGGACTGTAACATGACTGCCTCTTTTTAAATTAGTGTTACTAACTTGTGCTATCTTACTGTGGATGTAACCATTCTGCTAATAAGGCTATAAAACCAGGTTTGGTCTTATTAGCCTTCCCTCCCTGTCTTTTCTATTTCAGATTCTATCTTTGCAATTCTCTTTTTCTTCTTAGCTTCTGAAAAGTGCTAGCTTAAATTGTTGGTTTTGAACCTTTCCTGGGGTAGCAATTCAAGGTTTAACTCCCCCCTAAATAAGGTTTTATCTGCAGGCCTTAGAATTCAATAGGTTACATATTGGGATTGCAAAATACTTTCTCATTTGCATTTCTGACTCATGGTTTACTTAGAAGCATACTGTTTAATTCCAAATTATTTTTTCAGATTACAGTTAAAGAATCTAATTCCCCTTTGGTCAGAAAGTATAATTTATACAACTGCAATTCTTTGAGACTATTTACTAAGACTCTCCTATGACAATGGAAACACCTATCCTGGTAATCCCATGGACTCAGAAAGAATGCCCTCCCAATGTCTTAAGTCAAGGTGGCTGATGGCAAATCTATTTCCTTGCCTGACATTTTTGGTCTCATTCTATCAATCAGAGAGGAGTACTACATTTTTTCAGTTAGATTTAGGGATCCTTTCTATTTTCATCTGTTTTTGATTTGTGTCTTTGGGGTATACAATGCTCTCTTCCTCACATATGTATGGGTCCCTTAACCATAATTCAATGGTCCTCTCCAGCTTGAAATTTGGTCTTGAGAGCCTTTGACATTAATCACAGCTAATCCAGATGATAATTTCATATCAATTTCTATGTGTTCATTTTGAATTTATAGTTTTGCAGTTGAGGTATCTCTCTGGTACACTACCTACTGGTACTGCTTTTTCATCCAATTTTATTAACCTCTGCCATTTTCATTCAAATGCTTAGTTACTTTACATTTAATTAATTGTCAAGCTTAATTAGTTTTTCATTTTACTACTTTCTCATTCAAGATATCGTTTTTTTCCCACCTAAGAATTACTTTTCTCTGAAACCTTTGTTGTTATGGTGGCAAGATGTAACACTTTAAAAAGGGGGGGACTCAAAAGGACTGTGTTTTTATAGCTTAGGAGCCCCTGAACCTGTCTTAGATACAGAAACTGATACAATGACTACTGATTGGGTGATTGATAGATACGATGCTCCACTATGGCAACCATTTTAATACCTGTATTTATCCCATGACATGGTACTGTATATGTATACAATCAAACTCACTGTAAAAATAAAATAATTAGCAAGTAAATAAATCATTCCATCGTATTTTTCTCTACAGTTAATAATTCAATTCCCTGGGAAATTATCCATTTCATGTATATTTTCATATTTAGCTGTGCCAAAGAATATAAAATGGATTCTTAGGATTAGAAGACATATGGAAACCTCTGTACTTTCAACCCTGCTTCTTGATTGGACCAGCTTCTTAGCCCCACAGCCTTTGCCAGATGCAGATGCCTCTGGCTACTCACAGTGTAAGGCTCTTCCTTCCTTTATGGCTCTTCCTTCCTTTCCGTCTTGGCCTTTCCCTTCTTCAGTTCCTTTGAACTTCTTCAAACCTGAAGCACTGACTTGTTTATTTTTTTCCGGATCTTCCAGTCTTAACAAGAGTGCTGGTTGAGTCACATGATCTACCATTAAGACAACAGAATTCTACACATCGTTTTATGAAATAAAAAACAACAATGGAAGCACCTGAGGTGAGGGAGGGCACCTTTACAGAACCTTTGAATGAATAAAAAAGCACTCAATTTTTTCAGCGTAATCAGTTGTTTGATCCACGTGAGCCTATAAAAAGAATGCCCTTCACAGCACGGGCTGCAGTGTTCTCTCAACGTCATGGAAGTCATGGTGGTTGCGTGTGGGGGAGGGTGCGTTCTAGTCTTATTAGAGAGCAGTGTTAAATTCTTCAGTTGTTTATGGATTTTTTTTTGTTTTTAAGCTAATAACCACTATCTTTATGGAAGTGAGGTGAAGCATGGCGGCCATGAAACATAAACGAACCACAGAACTGGCCATTAGGCTATCTGTCACACAGGAAGACAGAATACATGGAGGCAGCTGGGAATTACCATCATGGAGCTGCCAGTGGGGACTCATTAGTTTCAGTGTATTGATGGTAGATGAGGCTTCAGGGGTTAATGTGCATGGGGATATTCAGGTGGGCAGAAGGCTTGGGCAGAGGTCCAGCTAGCATCTACCTCCTGAGCAGTGACACTTTCGACACTGACATTCACTATGCTCACGAATATAATACAAATCAGCATCTTGTGTGACAGCACCCTAGGACCCAACTGGATCTTTGGACTTCCACATATTCTGGCAATGGTTGAAGCAGGAGCTGGGGGAGGGACGATGCAATAATACCCAAGAACAGAACCAAGTTACAGGTGGGGAAAGAGGCAGAGTGGACTTTCAAACTCTGCAAATGGCAGGCCTAGAAAATGATTCTGGGGCCACAAACTCAGCAGCAAGAGTTAAACCATAGTAGCTGTGAGTCACCTGTACAAATTTCTATAATTTTCAAAGACCTCTCCTCAAGAGTAAAGAAGTTTTCCCAGTTCCTAGCAGTGTTCACCGAATAGAAAACTACTGAATGAACGAATGCTCCCCTGCAGAGTGTGTAGTTGAATTACATAGTTCTAGTATTCTGAGAATAAAAGACAAAATAAATACATCTGACACAAGGGCTAAGACACCAACAGGACTCCCTTCTTATCCCACCCTTTCTAAAAACCCACTCATAGGCTGGGTGGGCACTGTATAAGCCACAACTGAGCCAACAGAGTTGCTGGGACCCACAACACTGGATGAGTCACTAAAGGCCTTTAGTTCCATAAAAGGCTGTTTAGATATAAACCCCGTTGTTCTCTAATCAGCTTATAAAATTTCTTCCATTTTATTGTAAGCCAGTGACTCTTAGTGCAGGAGGTTCTGCAAATGTATTCTAGCTCTCTTGCCAAAGATGTTCTTATACTACATGTATTTTATATTGCTTTAAAAACTGGCAGTTATAAACCCTTTTTAAAAAAAAATCTGCTATAGATGTCTATAAAGGTCTTCACAGAGAATCACTCAAGTCTCAACAGTTCATCTTGCACAGTATGAAGATTTTGTAGGAAGGGGACAAATGAAGCTCATAGTATATTTGTCTGGGTAGACTTTATTCACATAAAATTTATCATAAGCAAAGTCGTTAGCTACAAGTTCAAACAATATAGTCAAAATGTATCTCCTTTAACTTAAGGCACTCCAAGTTTCCCTAAAGAACTCACTGTTTTCACCCGCCATTTGAGAACTGACCATAAATACCCAGAGCACACCTAGCTTTTGTCCTTCATTTGTAATGTTATAAATTAACAATGAAATAAACCACTCTACATAAGAGGAACTAAAGCCAAACATCCTTAAAGCTTACAAGCTGGGCACAGAAGGGAAACACTCCAATTTCAGTGCAAAGGCATTTGATCCTTTAATATTCCAAGACTTTACCTGTGGATTCTTAAAGTCACCTACTGGACAGCACTGCTAGCAAGCCCTTCTCACACCCCTTTGCTCTTACAGAAGAGCCTGTATAACAGCCGGTAACATCAACTTGATTGCCCCTCTACTAGAAAGTCAAGGTACTGAGCTGACTCACGGAATTAACAAAAACACAGCAACACCTATTACCTTTGGGTACTGTCATCAAGAGCTAAGTATTTCCTGAAGTCAATACTTTGTCCTGAACAGAAGGCAGAGCAGAATTTAGTTAATCATTTGACAGCACACACACACTAGCTTCATTACAAGATTTTCTCAGAGCAAAACTGGATCTCTCAAGGGCTTTAACAGCAATACACTGTTTCAAAGACACAAATGAATTAGCACAAAGTCCAATATGACAATCTATTTAAATAAATACTATTCTTATTTCCTGAATAAGCACTTTATAAAACATTACATAGTTCTAGTATTCTGAGAATAAAAGACAAAATAAATACATCTGACACAAGGGCTAAGACACCAACAGGACTCCCTTCTTATCCCACCCTTTCTAAAAACCCACTCATAGGCTGGGTGGGCACTGTATAAGCCACAACTGAGCCAACAGAGTCGCTGGGACCCACAGCACTGTAGGACTAAGCTATCTTCAACTTGTGTTAAATATTCTACTGGCAGACAGCTAAAAATGTATGCAGAAATTTCTCTATTTTATTTGATAAACTCTTTATCCTTTAGTATCGATGTTACATGTAGCAAGTCAGTACATTTATGAACAAAATCAGTCCTATTCTGTTCACAGAACACCCATTTTTATGACCAACAGCATAGATAGATTATGTATGGAGTACAGAAATGCCTCTCAAAGCTCCAATACTGGGCGCCAGATATCAGGCATTGGGAAACTAGCAGTGAGCCAAGACAATCACTGAGAGATGACCGGGAGGTGTCACTGCCTCAAATGCTTGACTGTGCTGCACACTTACTGTAGTGCCATCACCAAGCTTGCTTCATGTTGTCAAAACTTAAAGATCACTCTCGTCAGTGAACCACTGGTCTTTTCTTTAACAGATATCACGTGGGCTGTTTGTTCTAATAACTCTGGTGCTGAGGAACCAAGCAGCTAGGGAGCGATGGCAGTGCTTCTCAACACACCTGCGGTTCTCAGTGAAGGGTTAAGAAGAGTCCAGTGAGGAAGTGAGCAGGGTAGGGCCGGGTTGCTCTGCCCCTTAGCACATGAGCACCCACGTGACCACGGTGAAGAAGCAGAAGACACCAAACTCCACTTTACATTTCTCACCACTCTGCTATATGGAAGGCACATTAAAGTCTCAACGGTAAATATAAAAATCCTGACCTCACAGCCTTGTATTTTTCTACAGCATTTGAACATTTCCAATAAATATGAGAACTGAAAACTGTAACAGGAGTTTTTAACAGTAATATCAACTTGTGAGTTGACGAGAGTATAAAACTAAGGTGTGCAAGAAGTGACCTTTCCCAACAGCTCTGCTCTGGCATAGTCCAGTCCCCTTTGTAAGTCACATGACATTTATATACAGACACACTTGCACAACACACACCTTACCCAAAGACATTAAACACAAATAGGGAAAAACAACTTTTCTTTGAAATTTTCTTTGAAATTTCTTATTAACAATAGTATCCAAAAATACAGCTAAAACCACAAGGTCTTGGTACATAACCCAGGCTGGACTAGACTCACTCTCAAGGTCCTCTGCCAAGGTCTTGGTACATAACCCAGGCTGGACTGGACTCACTCTCAAGGTCCTCTGCCTCATCCCCTCAAGTATCCAGCCGGCGGGCACTCACAACCACGCCCAGCTCCAAAGACAACTTGTGACATGTCAACAGCTCAGGGCCTTAACAAGCTCACACTTTATATTTCATAGTGTTAGTTGGTTTTCGTTTGTTTTTTAGCAGCTTTACTTAAAGTGATTTCTTTGTATGCTACAGCTCCACTATGTGGCTAATCCCCTTATTAACCATCACAGAATTTCCTATTTCAAGGGTTTTCTTGGGTCACAAACTACTGAAAGATAAATATAAAAATATAGGCAACTTTTTCTCCAGGATACACAAAATTCACAAATTACATAAATATTTCCCTGTCACTTACAAACATAGAAATTTGTTAGAAAAGCATGCCTATTAAATTCTGGTGTATTTTCACTAAAAGTTAGATTTTTAATGAAAAAGAAAGAAACTATACTATTTTTCTCAAAGGCTCTTGTTACTGAAACAGGTGGTCTGCACTGATCCACTAGCAACTCTACCATGGCCATGGTCATTCATATCAGGCGACACTCCAAAACAAGACACAAGAAAAAACAGAGTGGCTTTAGCATGTTTGTCTTGTCTTTTGACATATATCTCTTTACGCTGTAACACCATTCCTTGCATGGATCCTTAGATTTGAAACTAATAAAACACCTTGGGTTATGCAATTAAAGGATCATCGTCATCTTCCTGCAGCTGAAGGCGTGAGAACGGACGGGAAGCAGACGTTCTGTTCTGCATGAATATTATAAGGCCTGTTAGCATGGTTAATACCAATAGTGCACTAATAACAATCCCAATGATTTCTGGGAGATTAATGCACCACTGGTCTACTAACAAGCACTTGGTATGGCTGAATGTTCCATTATTAGGATGTGGTTTTAGTCCCAGGATGTGGCACATCATTGGGTAAATATCCACGGTGTTAATAGTGCTCTGCCTGTAACCTTTCCTAAAAGCAGGACCGTGGGCAGCAAGAAATGGATGCATAGTAGGCAAAGAATTGTCGTAGCCATGGTCACCTACTGGAAAAAAAGACAAAATTATGTTACTAAACATCAGTCTTTTATTACAAAATAACTTGTTCTCTATAAATACACTAGCTTCTTATCAGTCTAGTTCCCATTCATTAAGATTCTGACTGGCTGCACTGCAGAAGACAGAAATAAAATCTGTATTTCCTTCAACTTAGGCTTGCCCCCATTTCATATGCACATGCCACTCTTCCCAATGAATCATGGCTTCAGACTGCAATACTTCTCTACCTGATGTACTTATGTTTCAGTCCTACGCACTCACTTACCTTCCCGTCTCCCGTGCTATTTGTAAAACCTCACTATCAACAGCACGGGCAGCTTAAAAGAGTGTTCAAGTGTACAAATCCCATACACTGCGAGACAGAACCCTGAAAGGGAGGTTGGGACTCCAGGCTCAACTGTCTCAACTGTTTCAGTAAGAACTACCATAGCACAGTGTATCACTGCTTACTGCCAGCGAATAAATACCTCAAAAAAATCAGGAAGGTCCGATAGGTGAGGGTTTAGAGAAAGTATTTGTGTACTGACTGTGAAAGAAATCCAGACAACTCTAGCTTGTAACTTCAGAAAATGTCTGGGCCAAAGAAAAACATGGCTGCCCATGCTACAAAGCCGACCCCTGGCTCCTCCGCTAACAACCTTGTCTATCAATGTGCACTCCCTTGCATTGCATGAATTTCCATTTTAGGAATATGGAGGTTGGCTGCAGCGGTGTGGACTGATACGACAAGTCTCCAATGATTCCACTGCAATTAAAATTTTAAGTGAATATCATGGAAAAAATATTGGGAGGGGAAAGTCCCACAAATCACGCTTGTTTATATTCCCACACTGATGGATTATAATGGCTTTGTTCTCTGCTCTGTATTTTCCAAGTTTACAAAGTAAGTATTTAAAACAACATAAATATCAATTTTACATAAACTCACTTAGCCTCTTACCCTTGCCTGATACTTCCAAATTCCCATCCTATAGTTTGCAACCAAATTTGGTCCTTCACCTGCTTTGTAAGCCAACGTTCACTGCTACATAACACCACTTCGATCAGTGTGCTAACTAAGCAGAGCTCTTTTCATGCCAGAAAAACAGTGCTGAGCAGCTGAAACACAGCTGGCCCACAAAGCCAAACACATCGTCTTGCCTTCTAAGGAAGGTGGCTGACCCCTGCAATGTACTCCTGTATCAGAATTCTTAAAAGTCTTCTACAGATGAATAACCTTCCTGTGAGACAAGACATGTAATTCACCCTACAAAGCCAATGTTTGAGGAGCAGTGCTGATGTGTCTACTTTGCTAACTTGGCTGTTTCCTTTGAACTCCTGCCCAGTGATCCACAGAACCACAGCATACAAGGAAGTGACTTCATCATTTGGGAAAGTCTGGGGGTCACTCGGGCAAAAGGAAAAGGAATTAGAAAGTGAAACAGCAGCTTTCCCTTAGTTACACAGCCTAATAGAGAGTGTGACTGTGGCCATTGTAAGTGGTTACCAAATGAAAATCACGCGAGAACTACCTTTGCAAACCTGAATAGTATAAAGAGAATGAAATCAAAGTACCTGCCTTCCAAAGCCAGGTCACAATGTATGATATAGCCTTGAGATTGCAGCATACCAGAAATAAATACTTACACTTTAATGATGACTTATTTAGTACAACTGTCCAGCCTTCATCAGCAACCAAAACAATAGGCTGAATTCGATCACTATGTTGGTAGTGAAATCTGGCAGGAATATCTTCTTTGAGATAAACATTCATGTGAGGGCTACAGTGTTTCAGTTTGTCATAAACCTCTGTTACATCTGTAAAAGGGATGCAAAGGGGAAAACTGTGACTTAGAAGCAAAGCTATATCTGACTAGTCTAAATAGAAATACAAATTATTTAAGACAATATTAGCTGGTTATATCACTTTTATTCTCGAAACAGAGAGCAATCATGTGGCAGTGTCAGAGATGGGCATGCACACACAGGACTTCATTCACCCACATATCTCTCTTCCTTATGTAGCCTGTGCTGGGTGACTTAGAGAGGGAACAGTTTTACACTGAGTACCCTAAGAAAATATAAACTGTGTATTACTACTGATTACTAATTCTATCACTGGAAGAAATGTCCATCTTACTTAAAGAGCTACTTACTTATTTTGGGAAGGATCGCAGCCACAGGGGTCAAGTCTATAAGACTGTAGTTTGAGGGGTCGATGCAGGCATCCAGATGTATCAGTCTGTTCTCAGAGCACTGAGTCATCCCGTGATCACTTGTGATGATCACATTAAGGTTTTCCCACAGTCCTAACTCTTTGAGTTTTTGTACAAGATCACCAATAAGGCCATCTATTTCTTTCAATACCCTGCTCATGTTTTCTTTATCTTCAGGCCCGTATTTGTGGCCGCTTGCATCTGGTTCTTCCCAGTAGAGCGTGGCGAAGGTGACGGGTGGGTTGGAACTACTGAGCCATGAGGTAACATTATTGAGTCTCTCCTCAAAGGGCACTGAGCTGCTGTAGCTCATAAAATAGGAAGGTGTAATGTTGTGGATGAGCACATCAGTTCCAGGCCACATGGCAGCAGCACTTGATCTGTTTCCTTGAAGCTGATTGGTCACCCAAATTGGTACTGCCCCATCCCACCAAAATGGATCCTTATCATTAGACTCAGAAAAATGTTTCTTTGTGATGCCATCATACATGGTGTTGGCCACAATGCCATGGCTTTCCTCATATAAGCCTGTCACGATGCTGTAATGGTTTGGAAATGTTTTTGTGATAAAAACATTTGTAACATGTTCCACCAAGACACCTTCTTTGATAAAGTTCTGGAGGTGAGGAAGGTCATAGTCCTTCAGGTAGTCAGCTCTAAAGCCATCAAAGGACACCAGAAGTAACTGCGGTGTCAAGCTATAGGAAGAGTTACCTCTACAGTCAGCGACAAGTCCCAAAAATAAAAGTATTACTAATAACTTCATAACGAACATGTTGAACACAGCAGCCAGGGCTCCTAAAATATAAAAACACAACTAGGAACTAGTAACATTACATAAGTTTCAGAAATTTAACCAAAAGAAGAGAATTAACAGTTACAAATTCTTGACATACCAGCTTTACTGATGTCAACTTAGAACTTCAATTTAAAGATAACAATAAAGTTGAAATACAGAAAAAAAATTGCCTTGCCTCGTCCAGTTTCCAACTGATACCTGTCCCACACATCGTCAATCTGTGGAGGGAAAATGGGATATTTTTCTGTCCCCATAAACATTCCTGCTTATCTATTTTGCTCATCCAGAGCAGGAGAAATTATTCTAAAGGTTTACAAAAAAATAGATAAAAACATAACAATGATTCTTTTGTTCAAAATACAAATAATTCCAAGCTTCCAGGAGTTTTTCTTAGTTTTCATAGCTGTAGGAATTCCACCATGCTGGCTCATCACCAGTTTGTATTTATGAAAAAATACTGCTATCAAATAGAGACAAAATAAATGCTACCCAAGAAGGGAAATCTCATTGGACATTTGCTCCAATTTTGACATGAAGTTGACTAGCAGACAAAACTTATAAGGACTTGGATGCCACAATAGCGTCAGAAGAAACTGAAGTTACTGAAAGAAACTTCATCTCTATACCACCATTAAACTTTCATTTACTGCTTTAGTTATGACTATTTTTCCTAATTTTCCAGATTCAGGGTTATCCTTAATTACTCTTTAAAAACGATCCGTTGGTTACTGGATTGATCCTGTGAAATTTTACAGTGTCTAAAATGTTTCGAATATAGTTACATCTAATGAGAAATGAGGAGACCACTCAGCGAACGCTGCAATCAGAGCTGCAGAGCTGGGCCGCCACACACAAAGGAATTAGCATGGTGTCCCGTATCCCACCACATGGGAAACTTAAAATCCATTACAGACCTGCATGAAAGCTAAAGCAGTAAAGTTCTTAGAGGAAAATCAAGCAGTGAATCTTCATAAACTTTAATTATGTCTGAAAACTTAGATGTCATGCCAAAAACAGAAGCGAAAGAAGGATTCAAAAGTGGTGGCTTCCTGTGTGAGTCTATTCAGCTGCAATGCTTAGAAGGTGTGATTCCACAGAGATACAGCAGGCATAGTTACTCAGGGGTCAGCTTGTGAGAACGCGTCAGTAACGCCAATGGGAGGGAAGTTTTTTTGGGGGGTGGTGAAAAGTGTTTTCAGATTGACTGTGATGATGGCTATAATTTTATACAGCTGTACACCTAAACGAGTGACCTCAATGGAATGTTCTTATATATCAATAAAATTATCTTTTCAAAGGTGAAGCTATATTCTTAAATGTCCCACCACAAAATAGCAAACATCTTTATCATCTCATTTTGCCTCAAAAATGGTGTGAATTATCTCATAATGCAGATTTGGCTGTTTGAACGTGAGAAGATTTGTACTACTTCCTATATGCAAAACAATACCACAAAACCTGTGTTTGTCCTTTTTCTACAAAATACAAACGAAAAATCTTTCTTCACTAAATCCTGAAGAGAAAAGACTATTCAATAAACATATGCTACTACAGAGCCCAGGAGTAGGAAAACTCGGCAGACTGGATACAAAAGCAGTCCTTGTCTTTAAGCTTAGCACAGTATGTATGTTTTATTCTAACACCAAGTCCTAAGCTATAAGTAAATCACCAGCAAAAAGGTCCTCAAACTATTTTCAAAGAATAATATAGCCATGGCTCCAACAAGAAAATTATAAAATACTGCAAGAAATTCTGTAATATCCCAAGGAATAAACAAGCAGATACATCTGGACTGCATCCCACTGCTTGCCAGTAACTGGAAATACGATGTAGTCTCCAATTTAGAAGACAAAACATCCCTTCCCTCTTCTGGGTTGGCTGTCTTGCCTGGATAGAATGCATGTCAATCAACTCACTGAATTACCTAGGGTATTATAGGCTTCGGTTGGATGAGCACAAGGTAAAAGCCACTTTCCAGTATCAGAATTCCATCTGCTCTGTGGTGCAATGAAATACAAATGTGGCTTTAAAACAGCGTTATCCATTGCCACCTGTGTGCACAGTGGCATAACGGGTGGGTTACCCAGAGATTTTTATTAGATGCTTAGCAATTTAAGAGAAGAAACCCAAAGTTGAGGACTTTCTACATCTTAAAAGAATCTAAGATTCTAAACGGCCCTCACTCCTGTCCCCGACCTCCACTGTTCTAGACCACACAAGATTTTCCTTCATCTTCAAGTCAGTACATCTATCTTGTATATCTGTGTATAAAATGCCCCTCTTTAAGTACTCATTGTAGACCCAACAAAATTTCTTCCCAATTATGCTGCGTGAAACTGATTTTAAAATTAGTTGATGGGAAAGGGGTGGGTACTCGAAAGCATGGAGTTCCTTAAAACTGAGAAATCTCTGGGAAAACGGGAAGAAAGAAAAGGCGTTCCTGCAGCAGACCAGCCCTCTGGAGTCAAACCGAAGGTGCACCGGAATTTTCCGGTCACGAGCTGGCCAGCCCTCAAGGCTCAGGGCTGGGACCAGCGTGGGACCGGTTGTTTGTGCAGCGCCTGACCCAGCATCCGGCATCTCCCTCGGTTCGCTCTCTAGTTTTTTAGGACCGGAACGACATTCGACAGCAGGACAGCACTAACCCCGGGGAGGACGCCGCCCGGCCCGCACGCCTGTCCCCGACCCCGGTCCTCACCTCACACCACAGTTCCCATCTATCCACCTGCCGGGCTCAGCGCCACCTCCCCGAGCACCCCCCGCGCGTCCCTTCCAGGAGACCGGAGCCTCGCGTGGAGAAGGGAGCAGAGGCTCTCGCGGTCACTCCCCTCCGCCCTCGGGA